>CAIGRP010110883.1:0-28686 GCA_903798385.1 Fraxinus cuspidata
GTTGGAGAATTTGTTTGATGTTTTGTTGAAAAGTTCAGTTTTATGCATTGCAATGGAATTTGTTTATAGGTAGAGAATCTTTGAAATTTGTTCATTCCATTAGAATTTGATTCAATGTGGAGATTTGTTGAAATTTGACCCAAATTTGATTGGGCTTTGGTGAATTAGTTGAAATGGGCCTTCAAGAGGTCAAAATATGGATCAACAAATGATTTTGACGTTTTTTCGCTCACTACGCACCAAACTCCAGCTCGAGTTCTCAAAGCAGGGAGCCGGCACCCGCTCACCGCCAACCCATCGCTACCTGTCGTTCGCTCAGCGTCGACGGGCACTTGAGCACCACTGTGTTTCGACTGAAGATTATTTTCTTGGTCCACGCGTTTTTTAATGTGGTTTCTGTCTCTAACACTATAATTAGGGTTTAACAATGTATCATATACGTAGTTGGCTCTTCATTACAAGTTTGATAAGTTAGACAATATAGAAAACACAATATTCTTTGTATCTTTATTCATATTAATAAATTCTGCTACTTTATATTGTGTCATATAATCTCGTCCCTAATTCCTAACAATAACCTCACCCAGGCTTTTTTCTTGAAATTTGTGTTATCAGTTAAAAGCATGTTGAAACCATTCATATATTTTTGTCCCATTGGTTTTTTGCCAAATATCTATGGTCAAAATAATTTACCTAAGTAAACATTTTGATTGTGTTTGGCACCCATTTTTTTGAAAAATTATAAATTTTGGAATAGTGATTGATGGAAGAATGTGTGGTTGAAAAGTAATGAAAAATTTTAGATTTGTATATAATATTATTTTATTAGGAAAATGTGTGGTTATAATTAAGAAAGTGAATTTTTTTTTTTAGAAAATTAATGGGTGCCAAACACCCTTTTTGTTATTTGAGCTTCATTGCCTTGATTCATGTTAACTACTCTGGTTTTCAAGTATTAACAGAAGAAAAAAAATTCAATAGAACTTTTCGTGATCACCATCTTATTCCTCTTTGATGATTGCTTCATTTTTCAAGCTTTAGCAAATGTGCATGGGTAAGGTTCGACCACGTTCTTTTGTAGCTAGGAACATCTTGTTCTAACCCTTGAGCATCTTTCTTACTACCAACTACTAAACAATAAACTATTTTTTTAATAGCAAAAATAAGTTTTCCTTAGATAATTTCCATATCCTAATAATATCATGAAAATATTGGCATTGGATAAAGTATGTGAAGAATTATGCACCTCATTCTCAACAAAAGTCTTGATCAAATTATTATCGATCCTTTGAACTCTTAATTGACAATTTTACATCCTATCATCCTATCATCACCATGAAAGCACTTCACATTAGGAAGATACCAGAAGTATTCATTAACATAGTACCAAGATGTAAAAGATTAGAATATATCCAACAAGTGGAAGGGGCACTGATTGAAGATAAATTGAGGAAGGAGACTTAAGTAGTTAGGTCACATCATGTTTAGCGTCGACCTAAATAATCCCCCATTCCTAAGAGATGTGATTTCGATAGAGCAATTTTTTGGAGAGGCAGGGGTAGACCGAAATTAACTTGGTTTGTCTAATGATCTAGTTGTTTTAGATATCCCTATAGATCTAGCAATGAACATAACAAAATGGCGAAGAAGGAATGGTGCAGTCGACCCAAATTTATTGGATAATAAGGTTTATTTTGTCATTGTGATAACGTTTCTCAAAACTAAACCAGCGAATCAAATCAAAAGTTGCCTTGTGCTCCCAAGAAGTTTCATCCATGGTGCTATTTATTATCTAAATATTTTGTTTTGGTGCATCTATTAGAAAATCATGTACGAGAACGAGTTGAAGAGATGACATTAAAACATAGACTTTATTTAAAATGATATGTCTCATTTTCACAATGCATTTCATTGGTAAAGAAAAGAATAATGCTATTTATACAAATTAGGGATTGTCTCTGATGTGACAGGTGAAGTTAGGTGAAATGATAAAGCCAATAAAACGTGTGAATATGAGACCCACTTTATTGGCCTTCTCATTTAATGCTACCTCACATGACGATCATCCCAATTTGTACCGATAGATAGCATTATTGTAAAGTAAATACCTCAAGTTTATATTTTGTGTATTGTGTTTGAGATGAGCAAATAAGCAAATAGATAGAATAGATGAAGCAACGTGAGGGTGTAAAAATGTGGAGTTCTTTTATATTGCACAATGTCATCAAAATTTTTGCTGAAAACACTAAATGCTTGAAGAGATGCAACTGTGGAACACGCAACATATAAAACAGATGAATTAATGTAAGGAAACGTTACTAAGTCATTTTAACATATCTTCAACAAATTTGCCGGAAATAAGACTAAATGAAAGTATTACTTGCCTGTAGAGATGAGCCCACAAAATCGGGACAAAACAGATTATTAGAATCAAGACCCTCGCTTCCATTTATGTTGATATTCTCAAGAGACATGTGCAGAGTCAGAGCTGTGTACGCTAAAACTGAAGAGGCATTCATATAATCAAACTTCATGGCATGCACTATGCTAGCCTCAGAAATGACCTTCAAGGCTAAGTATGCACTTTCTAAAAATTCAGAACCTAAAATGGCTTTCCTTGTAGTTTCAGATAGAAGTAAGTCCTTTATTTGCCAGGCTATTCCAGATGCAATTGCATAATCCTCGTCAAATCTATGTTTGACTGTGTTAGATGAATTTTTCCTGCTAGTTTGTCTTGATTTTGATGTTTTCCTAATGGAGAATTTAGATTTTGACCGTTTTGCTGAATGAACGTCTTCTTTTCCTAGTCCTATACCAAAATTTACATGGCAGCCACGGGCAGATTTTTGCAGCAATCCTACGACAGCTTCAAACATATCATCAAACCAATCAAAAACAAGCATCATTTTGTAAGCAGACCTCATTTCAGCTTGCCTTTCCATACTACTCATAGAACTACATTTTATGATCAGGCCCATGCATTCTTCAAAAAGGCCATCTACAGCATCTGGAGAAATGGTTGAGATAATATTGCAGACAGAAGATTGAGCACTTGTCGTAGCAGCAATGGAAAACAAGTTCCTCAATTTTTCACTGAATAATTCCTCCTTTAGAGCTGTCCGGAAAGATACATCTTTTACAAGAGTGTCACAAATGTGGGAGGCTCCAGCAAGTAAACCCTCAATATGTTCATCACTTAATTTGACCGATGACAGAGTTAAACTGATAAGAATTTTAAGAAGTTTCATAAGGGACCTGGGAGATGCTCCTTCTGATGCTGCAAACTCACAAAATCTTGCTCCTGCAGCGGGAGACCTTTTAATTAGAGTGACAAAGCGTTTACATGCTTCTTCTTCGGTTACTTTGGAGGGGAAATATGATGGAATAAGAAGTTTGGTGATTTTTCGAGCAACAAGTGGTTGATCATTGGCAAGCATTGACAACAATGCATCTAAATGCACAACCTGAGGGCAAACAAATCAACTAGTAGTAGGAAAAGAAATATCGTAAATGGGGAGAAACAGTTCAATTTGCAGATTTAATCTGTACCTTGTGAAATTGAAAATTTCGAATATCCTTTAAGAGAAGAAGGAGATCAGTTATAGACGCGCGTATATTTGATGCAGAGTCCAAGATCAAATGCCCTAATCTAGGTAGAAGCACTTTAAGGACCTCATGAGATTGAGGGTTCCCAAGCAAATATATAATTCCATTCACTGTGGAGGATCTGACGTCGGTGGAAGAATCGCAAGTCATATGATCAAAAATCCTGGTAATCACCTTTGTAATGGATGGTGAGGGAATAACTTCCCAGAACAAATGAAGAATACGACAACAGCCTTCTACAGCTACAACTCTTACATCTGGGCATTCATCCATTAGTAGTTTCTCCAGAAGAAAGAATTGCTTTTCAAGTAGTATATCTTTATCTTCCTTTGTTGCATCGGGATCTTCCAGAGGAAACATGTCTAGAAGCAAGTATAATGCATTTTGACGAACATTTGAGTTTGCAACCTGCCAAAAAATAAAATTACAAATTTTGCATAAAAAGGAAAAGACGTGCTACTCAGAGGTGTGAAGTATGTATTCTTCTATGCACTTCTGGGAAATAGAGCTGCAGCAGAATGCAGTGCGTGCAGAAAATCAACAAAAGAAAGCAGCATTTTACATTAGGGAATCCAAAAACTGCATTCCAATTCATCTGCTAATTACGCTTTCCACATGGATATACAAAAATAATGATAACTAAGTAAATAAAAGGTTAAAGCAAGTGGAAAAGGAAGCATTTTTTAGAACAAGCTAAGAAAATGTAAACTAGAATTTTGTTTACTTCTCAGACTATGTGACTATAGGACACAACCCTGACATGCCGCTATTATGCAATGTTCCGTTTATTTTGTATTCAGAGTGCTGTTATGTCTAAATATATGCAAATGAAAAGGTACATAAGCTAAAGGCCAAATTGGAAATTTGAGTAGACAGAATTTTAGCCACTAGATGAAAGTGTCTTGCATTTTCCAAGAATTCACAATCATGGACATGCTCAATTCAATCGTGATTACTGATTACACGTGAACCACACAATGCAAGAATCATGATCCACGACTGATTAGATGCGTTATTACACAGACATGAGTGGGGACGTCACTTAATATTTTTCCATCATTTATTTTCTCAGTACCAACTAATAGTTAACTTCTATGCTATGCATTTTTCTGTCCAACAGCATATTGGGCTTTTACACAACAAAACGACACAATTTACCAAGAAATATTCTCTTCAAATCACCTAGTATAAACTTCGTTTTGCTTTTCTGCTTCATATTCTATCAAGAATAGGAACCGCAGTTCAATAATCTCCAGAAACACCATCACTGCCACCATCCTAGGTTTTCTGATTCTAACATGAGAAACCTAATAGTAATTTCATATTTATTCCCTTAAATGCATGACGCTTCTTAATCTAGATAAAAGTTTTCAGCATAGAAAAGAATGGAATGTCATGAACTACATTCTAATTCAACTAAAAATGTGAACCAGAAGACAGTACCTGAAGTGACCGAAAGATCACTGGCTCAGCGAGATGATAGATCAGTTTATCAACCCCCTCTACAGTCCGCTGATTAACAAATCCCCCTAAAACTTTCCTAATAGATGCAGAAAATGCCTCTGACCTGGCATGTACGGCACCCTCAATCAACTCTTGTAGAAAAACATTCTCAATCTCATCCTTGCATTCACCTTCAACTGCCTTCCATGCTCTAAATATAATCTCCCCATACCCCTCAAGCATTGACCTACGCCCAAATGGAATCTGTGACTTCATCATAGCAAACACCTCCTTAGCTAGCTGCCCACTCAGACCAAACAAAAACGCTATAAATTTCTTCCCATCATCCGTTTTCATGTACAATGGTGAGATTACGCAGCGAATCAACAAATTTTTCAAGTCCTCAATGCTCTCGTCATCAAAATCAAACAACGTGAATGCCTCCCGAACCGTATAAACTCTATGAACATCCACCTTCTTCTTCAAAGTCAGCGACCTTGTTAAAAGAACAGGCAACGATTGAGAAATCAGATTTTCCTTCCCCAATAAATCCCCCTTCCACCATTGTTCACACAAACTCGCAATTTCCGACAGCAAGACCGGATCTGACTCAAACAAAATCAAATTATCATGCAACTCCTGTGCCGCAGCCAATAAATCAGAAGCAGGAAATAAATTTTTCGGATGAAACACACAAAGGTGCAAAATGTATGCATAAATCTGGAGCATTTCAACAGCATTTCGTCGCAAATTTTCACGGTCTTCAATGGGTGAAACCGCAACATCGTCGTCTTTTGTCTTAAGTCTAAGGGATCTTCGGCGCTTTGCAGGGGGGGGTTTTGGGGAAACTGTGAAATCGGAATTAGAGGGGTTTTTGAAAAGAGAGATTGTTTGTAAAATGGAGTTGTGGAGTGCAACAGGGAGAGTGGAAATGCCATTAGAGTGACTAATTTGTGAATTAATTACGGTTTTGAGAATAGGTTTTGAAGATTTGTAAAGTAATTTCGCGGCGGCCGAGAGGAATTCCTCGCCGGAGCTTTGGAGTGATGATCGGAGCTTTTTCTCCATAATTTTCCGGCGGAACTGTACGAATGGTATGTTATTTACCGTTGGGTTCCATCTGATGGTTGGTTTGCCGGGGTGAGAATTGGACGAACTGGAAAGGGTTTTGACTGTGGAATTGGAGTTTAAAAGATTTTGAATCCCAATTTGGCGGTCAATTCAATTTTAGGATAGGAATGGTTGGAAGTGGGAAGTTTCACTGCTCCTTTTCTTAGAGTATCTCCAATGTTTTATGTGGATTGTCATCTATGTTGTATTAAAATAATTCCAATCATACCTTAATTTACATATTCTGTACTCAGAGATGACAAATGGATCGAGCAGCTCACGGGATCAACTCGTCTAAGGCTTTGTCCATATATTAATTGAAGATTGTTCGTGTTCATGTTTTGACTCGTGAATTCATTTGTATGAGACTAAACGGTAACATAAAAAATGTGATCATTGGCCGTTGCTCTCAGTCAATTTTTTGAATGATTTTAATCGTTGGCCAAAGGTCGAATTTTTATTTTTCTATTTTAGGAATTCTATTATTATAAATATCCATCCCTACTTCATTTTTTTCTACACCATAAATCTCTGCACGTTCTAAATTTCTCATTCAGCCTCCATTTGTTTCTGATTTTTCATCCATAAAAATGAGAAATATGATCGTTATCCATCACATCAAGTCATCAATTTGAAATTTCTATCTCTTGTGTGGGGTCCAATAACGACTCTATTTTTCATTCTCATTCTACAATAATGAGAATCAAACGGATGCTCAATTATAATACTTCCATTTTTATACAATTAGTTTTTGCAATCCAATTTACTTTCTACAAATAAATTCTTCTATTGTGCAATTCAATCTACTACGGTTTATCTACATTCTACCTGCTCATTATAGTTTTATTCATTTCAATTCAAATGGATCACACTGGTAATTGGTTTTTTGGAGACTAATGAGTTTGAAGAAATGTTTGCTTCCAACACACATCACGATTTTAGTAGTCTTAATGACATTTTCAATTCTTATTGATTTAGGCAACAAACATGTGCATGGAGCACTGATTCAATTGATTTAGATGACAATGAAGAAGAAGAACATATACAGTACTTTCAAATAGTAAACAATTAATCAAGA
Source organism: Fraxinus cuspidata (assembly GCA_903798385.1). Taxonomy (NCBI): domain Eukaryota; kingdom Viridiplantae; phylum Streptophyta; class Magnoliopsida; order Lamiales; family Oleaceae; genus Fraxinus; species Fraxinus cuspidata. The sequence continues at coordinate 7,238 of CAIGRP010110883.1, forward strand.
AACAAATTGCTCATTGTCGGGAACATTTCAAATTGGTGGTCACGAGTCAAGTAAACAGAAAGCCAGATTACAATGCAATATGCAAGCAATGTAGAAAAGATTAGCTTGACAAACTGTATCGTAACGATTCACCTAAACAAGCACTACAAAAAATATTCTACCAAATATGGAGCTTTGGATCCTACTCAACTCAACTCCAGTTTGGTTCTCTTGTTACAGGTTCAGCTCGATCTACTTACATGAGGTCGCGAAGGTATGGTAATGTTCGTAGCCAGTTGTGAGTGTCTGCTTAACATAGTGAACAACCCACACTTCAACAAGTTCATAAGACTATGTCCAACCTATGTGCGAAAAAAATTTCTAAAAATACTTTTCGTTTCGGATGCTATTGCTTATATCATAAAAAATAAAATAGCTCATAAATTATTTAAATAAATATAGTGATTTATATCATTTAAATCTGACGTGTGGAGGTTATTAATGAAAAAAGTTATATAGCTACTACTACTCACTATCTAGATAAAATATGGGTAATGGATAAAAATTATTGCTTTTAAATTAAATTAATTGAATTTTCTCATAATGCTACTAATATTTTTTTTAATGATTCAATGGTTTATTTAAAACTTAACTGTGAGAATAAAAATTTATAGTTTTATGTTTGACAATAAATCGATCAACAAATAAGTAATTGATAAATTAGCTCTCAACTTTTCTTTTTCTAAAATCTTGTGAGTGCTACGAACATCTAATCACTTTTTATTACAACACTCGACACACACACGATCCTGAAAACAATTTGCAAGAGCATGATTAGGAAATTGCATTTCATTTGAGAAAATTTTTGTAAGTTTATTTTACATTACCAATGCATTCTAGGGCGTATATTATCCGATTAGTCCCCAAGTTCCCGCTAACTTTTATCATATCGTAGAAAAATTCAAAAAAAGTATAAAATATTTCCCATTAATGTGATATTGTAGTACGATGGAACTTGAGTTAGAAAACATTGTGAGGATTTGCCTCTTTTGTTCTCATTAGCTTATGTAATGGACATTAGGTATAATTTAGAGGGTACAAAAGTTGTTATAATCGAAATCTCAAATACACTAAATATATGGTAATATAGAGCATTGTTGATGTGAAATAAATGAGATGTACGTCCAAAAATTCGATAGAAATTTTGGACGACTGCCCACACCAATGCTTAGCGCTAATGCATCATCACAAGAAGCTGATGTCAGTTTCGATGTCAAATATCCCGAGTTACTATTATTAACAACGGTTAGTACTAGTAAAATTAATACATATGCACATACTTCTACCTCAACTGAAGTATATCGAATATACTAATATAGTGTATGTGAAATATCATTTGAATAATTACATATTTTGCTAGCGACATGCATAGTATTTTAGAACCAATAGATGCAAAAACAAAAAGACTTATTAAATTTTTGGAGAACGAATGAACGTCAATATTCAAAACTTACTAAATTTTTAGTAATGTCGCAGGATTTTGTCTTTGTATAGACCAACACTCAACTCAAAGAAGATATAGTAGAGAGCTTAATGTGTTTAAATGATTGAGAAGACGCATATTTTGAATACAAGATAAATATGCTAAAATACCAGCTAACCAGGTAAATGATCCGTGAGTTCATCATAATTTGTCATTGTGCACTTTAATTTTCTTTTAAAAAAATATTGTAAACATGATAATTTGTTCTTGTACCATTTTAACTCTACCTACACTAAAAGTAGTGGGTCACAAGCCCCAAAAAGGAGGATTTTCAAAAAATATTTTTTAATAAAAAACTAACGTGTGACTCGTGGGCCTGCTCAACTCAATCCAATGGCCGTGAGCTTATGCGACTAATCGTGCATGGTAATGGGTTTCGAGCCAATCTTGGGCTTAAATCGTGTCCAAACGAGCACAAAATGTCAAAATGGTAAAATGGTCAACTCATTTCATTTGTCAAAATGATAAAACGTCCTCATATGCTCATGACATTTTCGAAACGCCTCATACATGGGGTATATGTATGATAAAATGGTCAACTCATTTCATTAACTATATACGCATATTTACATGTCAAAATGCGCATGTAATTTCTGTTAAAAATTGTGTCAAAATTAACTTAGCAAAGCCTAGCCTGTTTTTATGACTCTAAAAAAGCAGATTGAGCCTAACAAATATCAAATTAGCCCAAGTCACCCAAAATCATGAATTATATTCAACAATCTGTAGGATTTTAACATTTTAAAAGAATCAAAAATAAAAATTCATAGAGTTGCAAACTATCCACGCTGAGCCCGGGCCTCCTTTTCCGGTCTTCCTCTAGTCTTACTAACAAATGATATTAGTAATGGACAATCTTATATTGTTGATGATTGTGATGAGGAGGAAGAAGCTAACAATTATATGTTTACAAGAGATAATAGAAATTCTCGAATTAAAATAAGGGAGTTAGATGAAGATGATTTTTGTATCGGATGACACGAAATATGAGTTGAATGAAGAAAACATGAGATTGAATCGGAACTTGATAAAGAGTTAGACAATATTTAGTATTTTTAAGTCGATGTTCATGTCTAATCTAATTGTAAAAGTTAATTACCAAATAATTGTAGTATTTATAATTTTGAGTAATATGTATTTTAAAAAAAAAAATTGTAGAAAATGTATAAAGTTCAAGTAATTGTAGTATTTATGATTTAAACAATATATTTTTTGTTGAAAATTTGAAAAATATGTATAGAGTTCAAATAATGCATTATTTTATATATTTAATAATTTAGAATATTTAAATTAATATTGAAAATTAGAAAATGCATATTTACGCAATGCTTCGAACATGCACGCATATGCTTCGAATATGCATGCATATGCTTGTAATTCTTGATGCTCGATCAAAATGCATTACCACGCATTATGCATTTCAGAACATTTGGGCCAAGAGACAAGATATGAAATTTGGGATTTTGAGTTCTAAAGAGAGAATGAGAGGAATTGTACTTCTTTCAAAACTATTAGTTATTCTACCTATTTTTAACTCAGACAAACTTGCACTATCTAAATTCCTGACAGGATCTTTGTTTTTATGAGACATAATAGCTGCTGGACCACTAGGTATGACCCTTGGACTGCCAATAATGAGACCATGGTATTTAATGTAAAGTGAGAGCCAATGCAGTACATTGATAAACTGGACAAACTATGCATTGGAGCCAAGCATGTGAAAGGATAAGCCTCTATTTTTCACCATGAATCAAGATTCTAGGGTTTGAAATTCTTGAACAAGCACGGACGAGATTAACTATCAAGAATCGTTCAATAAGGTCTCCTAAACAACACCCAATCATGCATTCACTATTCATATGTGTAGACATAGCTCGGAGTTTAGAGCTTCAAACACAAAGACAATGTACTAGAATACAATGAAATATAGACCAAATTCATTCAAAAAAACTCGAAAAAATCCTACGCTTATGGCATTGATATAACACGATTTAGTAATGGACTAGTGCGTTAAGGATGTATCACATGAATCGAAAAGAATTTATCCTTTTTGTTTTCTGTCTCCGTGACTTTAAGCTTTTTGAAGAGAATAAATAGAATCTCAACCTCCAATCAAAATTTAGAGCAAATGGCAATCCAATGTTGCATAAACATGCATGATATATATTACGAATAATGTCAGAAATTAAGGGAAAAACAAGAATTCGGAAAGGGGAGAATCACTAGAAGCGTTCATTAACCCCCGACTACCCAAAAAACTAACAACAAACTTCAATTGGATTCGAAAAAGATATTTTTCTCTTTCTTTATGCAAATTCCTCCTTTTTCTATTTGTTTTGCTGTCATACCTATGACTTTTGCTTAAGGCCGATATTGGAGCCAATCATCGACTCCTAATATTACCATATGTTGGTATTTTCAATTTTCATTAAAGCCGAAAATCCAATCTTATCATCAAATTCAATACCTCACACCAACTATGGGCGAGGACTCTTGCAAGGAGGACAACATAGATCACCATCAGGATATGCAAGTCTTCTCTTTGCGCCAACAGTCGAAGTGATTGAAGAATTCTCAGAACCATGATCAGAGCTTGATTGACTTGATGATAAATTCGGAGAAATCACAGAGTTGGGGGTATTGATCTTCACATACCTGAATTTTCGCAGTAGATTATAACACGAAAACATATCCTCCTGTTGATATGCATAATCAGATGAAAAAAATCAGTTAAAATCACTTCATTATTCACAATCTAACAAGAATCAGCCAAATTACACAACAAATGAGACTCACTTTCTCAAGGGACTCCCATGATGGAATAACATTCATCTTAATCTCTACATCTATTTCCATTAATGCATAATCATACGAGGCTAAAACCGCGGCTGCTGCAATAATGGACGGCAGATATTCCCCCACATTAATTTCTGCGTCGCATAATTATAAATTCGTAAGCAAGTTCACTAAATGCGAATTAAATCCGAATTCAAACTATCATTACGCGACAACTTACCTTTAATTACAGCCACGATCAATTCAACGGCTCTTTCGAACAGTTCTTCACACCTTAATTCACCACAGAATTTCGCAGAGAAATAATCGAGATAAGCAAAAGGAGTAATTAAACTCATTTTCCAATTCAAAGTACTTAAAACCAACAACTCCATTTTCTTAATCGCATTCCCTTCAAAACTAAATTCATCTACATGATATTCGGATAATGCCGGAACTATACATTCCTCCATTTTTGCAGCCACTGATAAACAAGCAACTGACAATAATCTAATAGCCCACAACTTAGGATCCTGTTAATATCAACAAAATTCCAAAATCCCATTTAAATAACTATCTAATTCAAAAACCAAAAAACAATTCAAATAAGAAAAAACTTACATCAATGGTTCTTCTTGAAAAGAAGATGTCTAAATAAATAATCGAAAGATAAGCTGTATGAAATTGAAATCCAAAAAAGGCCCTTGCCTGCATAAAAACACCAGCATTGGACGAATAATCATATTATAAACTTATCAAACAGTCAAGATTAAACTGAAAGAAAAATAAAAAACAGACCTCAAGAATCCATTTAGTGGCTTCCAAACGGGCGCATTTCAACCAGTTTCCTTCACTCTCAATTGAAAATCCATTTCCATCCGATTGAAAAATGCTCTCTCTTTGAATTAACAACTGTATATACTCATCATCAAACTCAGAAACAGAGCCCAAATCCTTGATACCGCGTTCATTCAAACAAGACTCATTTTCTTCACACAAGAGATCAGACAATGAAAAAAGGTCTGATTTTTTCATTCTGAGAATTTTCTTAATTTCTGAGAAAACAATGGGCAACCAACCCAGGAAAGAAAATGAGTGACTTTTTATAGTAGAGAATAATTTATTTAATGGGCAAAATTTCTGTAATCTAGAGAGAGATTGATATCCAGTAAGGATGAAGGAGGAGCCATTGAAGTAGCGGTTTTTGTGCCGCCAAATTTAGCGGAGGGAATATAGTGCGCGTTTTTTAGCGGTTAATATACAGTATATCGAAGTAAAAATGGTTAACTGCTGTCAAGTTTATTATACATTTTTTAAGGAGAGGCGGGAGTGAGGGGTGTAGTAAGGTATAATGAGCTTTTGTATTGCCTAAGTCACATTAGTCATGCAATATTAAGACGGGACTAGTGGGACCATCAACAAGCACTTCGACGAGAATAAATGAAAAGGAAAATAGGCCCCACTTTTCTAATTGGGTCTTTTGTCATGCTACTCGACCAGCTTATTAAAAGTTAATTATGTCGTTCTGACAAGATTAGGTATATTTTGCATTAATGTTACTATTATCAAGTCACGTTTGTTACGAAGTGCTAAGTCAAGACTAGTGGGACCATCAGCGAACACTTCAAACACAGTAAATAATCGAGCAAAAAATGGTAAAGAAATGTAGGGCCCACTTTATAAATTGTGTCGATTGTTGCACTGCTCGTCCAACTCATTATAAGTTGAATCCAACGAATATCCTATGCATTGGTGTTATCGAGTCACGTTTGTTATGCAATATTAGGGCTTAATTAGTGGGACCATTAAAAAGCACTCAAACATTACAGTCGAATTAAGAAAGAGAAGGTGGAAAGGAAATATAGGGGCCGCTCTACTACTTGTATCTCCCTATTGTGCGGCTTGACCAACTCATAAAAAGTTGAATCCTACATATATATTATGCATTAGTATTATCGAGTCACGTTTGTTACGCAATGGTAAAATATAGGATTTATTGAACCATCAAAAGCACTCTAGACACTGGAATTGAATCGAGAAAAAGAAAGTGGAAAAGAAATATAGGTCCACTCTTTTAATTGGATATATTGTTGTGTTACTTACCGGATACTAAAAAGTTGAATCAAGCAGAGTTACAAGCATGACGAAGACCTCTAATTAATGAAGCCTAATCTTTTAAGTTATTTTTCATGTTGTGTTGTATGATCAAATATAACTTATCGAACAATACTATTATTGTTTTAAAATTAACGAAAATCAGTACAATTTTTTCCATCATAATTTCTTTTCTTCTTCTTCTTCTTCTTCTTCCGTAGTATTATTATTTTTAATACGGGAAAGAAGGGCATAAACAGTATAGTGCTTATTTGGATTTTACTATAATCTCCTTATGATTTTAAATCGAACATTAATTTTAAGAAAAAAAGTATTTTTCGTCCTCAAACTTTTCGAAATGTAACAAATCTACTTTCAACATTTTTTAGCATAACGCATCCCCAACTTGTCAATTTTGTAGCAAAAATTAAAGAAAGCAGAAAAACAATAAAATAAAATAAAATGTAAATGGAGTCCAATAACTTTTTAAAAAATGCAAATAAATCTCACTTAAAACAATTAAATACATATTAGCACATAGAAATTAGGGGAAAAAAAGTCATATTTCACAACCAAGCTTATCATTTTTGATTTCATTAAGTAGCAAAGACTCGTTTCGCAAAAATAATAAAAACAAATTAAAGTATGACCTTCTAAAGTTTTTAATATTAGACTAAATATATCTCCAAATGATTGATAAAAAAATATTTTATGTCTCTCTTTTTCAATTTTATCTACTATCGTCTCAACATGAATTTTAATGAATTTTAAAAGATTATAAATTATAACGAATTTGAATGGATTTCCACATAATTTATAATAATCTCATTAAAATGATGAAATTTCAAAATAGTTTGTTACGTGTATTTTGAAACATGCAATACATCTAAATTTCATAAAATTCATTTATTAATAAAATCCTTATAAATTCATCTAAATTTTAAATTTTTTAATGAAATTCATTAAATCCATGAAAAATCTTGGTAACACCTAGATTTTAATGAATTTATATAGAATTATTAAACTCTCATTTGTGACATTTAAATTTATAAGGACATTAAAATTTATTGAAATCTTAGTATTGTACACCCTATTTTATGATGCATGGTTTTTTTTTCTCTTAATTCTATGGAATGCATTAATTGAAAATCAACCACTGCAACTTCTATAGGTCTGCTTGAGAGTTTTGGGACATCAATTATACTTTTTTATAAGTACCGATATTGACCATTTGATTTTTAGAAGAATCCAATCCATGATTGAAAATTGGAAGTAATTTATGAAAATAAAATTAAATATATGCCTATATATAAAAAGAATTTATGAGTTTTCTTTATAAATCCAAGTACATTATCATATAAAAATTATTTTCTTGCATGTGACATGTCATATCCAAATGAGTTTTTACTTTTCTTTTTTCAGTAATATGAGATTTGGTTTCAAATTGGGATAGAACTTAATTACCTCTAAAAGATATGAATAGACAGTTAGTGCATGTAATGACTTAGAATTTTCAGCTAATCATACATAATTTAAACAATAACAAAAGAAAACTCATCGATAGAAACTCGCATTTGTAAATTTATACTAAAATAAAATGTTAAATATAAATATGTATTTTTCATAATTCAACTATATTCAGGTAAACTCTAGAGAAGGAAAATTTTTGCTACTCATCTCATCACGTCCCTGATCTTTTGTTTTATTATCTTTTTATACTTATATTTTTTAATTTAAAACATTTTTTAAAAATAAATAATATTATTGAAAAATAAATAATTAAAGGGCACAGTAAAAAAAAGTTTATTAATCTATACCTCAATCCGGCCCCAACTCCCAAAAATCGCTAGGGCGGGGATGGTAACGAAAGTCCTAATCCGTTGTCATTCTAGTAAATTCTAGCTAAAAAATAGTCTTAAGTTAGTTCATCAAAGACTACAACTTCAATATTTATTATTAAAAACATAAATTTAGACTAGAAATACCACTGACAAAAGTTAAATAATTTTTATGATTAAAATATAAACTTTGTCGAACGACTCCGTATATGACGTCAATTTATATTTTTATAGTTTATTTTGAGGAAATTAAGTATTGTTAAAAAATTCATCTAGCTCTTCATATATTAGGTATATTAATCTCATTTTAAATAATATATGGCTCAAAAAGTGATCAGGAGGTTTACGTGATACTCAAAATTAAAAACATGGGAGGTGTGATTTTTTAAACGTGTGGAATTAAAAATACTAAAGTTTGTATGAGTAAATAAGTCTTATAATAAATAATTTTACATGATTTTTTTCCTCTAATTCTCATTTTTCAATCTAAATGTGAATAAGAATGCGATAAAAAAAGTTCAGAATATAAATGTGACGGAGAACAAAGGTTAAGGACTTTTAGTGCAATTAAAATGCGAGGCATAGAAAAATATAATGTTAATACAATTACTGTTTGCAAAATTAACAAGAAATGTGGAATATAAAATCCTAGTTGCTTTAAGACCATTTGGCTAATCTATAATCAGTCAAAACATATTTTATCGACACATTACGTGGGATCCAGAAATACTACCCACTTATCCATTATTCATTATTATTTATTTATAATTTATATTGTTTACAAAAACGAAAAAGTGGATTTAATTGGACTTATGGCATAATTCAACCCTTGTTTGGTACCCATTATTTTCAAAATACATTTTTGTCTCTTATTTTCAATCATACGTTCTTCAATAAAATAATATTACGCTTGAATCCAAAAATTTTCCTTATTGTTTAATCACACATTCTCCATCATATCACTATTCTAAAATGCATTTTTTGAAAAAGAAAAAAAAGGCGGGGGGGCTCAAACATGTTCTAAATAACATTATTCTTATAAACATTTTTGAAACTTGCTTTTAAGCAATTCTAGTTTGTTTACCAGTGTCACGAAGAGTGAAAATGGACCATTTACAAGTTGTTAACAAGCTCAAGATGGCATGGTTGGCCAACTAATATGTTTACGGGTGGAGCTATTGTTTTTAAATTGTGAGGTATTACGGCAGTCAACGATTGACCTACACCTCTTGAAGTAGTCGAGCATGTATTGTTTGCTATCTACAATACAATGTCGCAAGTGTACAGATCGTGTTGAAGTAATAAAGTGATGAGTAGTGTCGAATTCCATGAGGATTGACTAATTTGTTTACACAATTCGTTCATAGTCCGATATTGATTTTATCTTTGAATTTTATCAAATTTTGATATAAATCACCATGCATGTTGAGTTTTGTATTTTATTATTCATGTACGGTTCTCAAAAAGTACAGTAAGAAAATGTGGCTGAATTCATTAAATTCATGTGAATTGTCATTACTATCGATTGAATCAGTAAAAAAAATGATTGAATCAATTGTTACCTTTAATACAAAAGGGTAAAATAGGTATTGAGAGCAAATCCAAAAAGTGATTTGATTATGGTATGTTTGGCATTGCCTTAAAAAAATTAAAAGAGGACCCAAATGACAGCGCAAAAAATCGAATTTTTTTTTTTTTTTGGTGAAATAGCGGTCCCAAACAGGGGCCTAGTTTGATTAAGTTGCAATGTAGTGCACACAAATATTTTGATTAACTATCTAAATAAAATACAATTAGAACCGAAAGCAAGTAAAAATGATTTTTTTTTTTTTTAAAATATTAATTTGGAATGTGTTGAAGTTTATGATTTGACTTAACAGTTGCCTAATAAATTTGACAAAAAGCAATTTAACCTATTACCCACTTTCTAGTGCTCTCTCGAGTGTCAAAATAGTCCAAATTACGTGTATTAACTTATTACTATATCTCTATTTCAATTAAAAATACAATCAATTACATTAATTTTTCGTGAGAATAGCTCAAGTGATCACCTAAGGCTATAATTATATCTTTATATCTCTGCAAGAATATAGAGCGCTTGTTACCGGATCTAAAATATCTCCTAATATTTGAAAATCAAGTACTTCACCAAGCAAATATTTGGTGATCAATCAATGAATGAACGTTAAGGAATGGAAATTATAAAATTAAAAGCAAGCATTAAATAATTGAGCTAATATTGAGTTTCATAAAAAAATCCCAACATTTAAAGTATTAGCTCATAATGGAAAAGTAATAAAAACTACAAGAGATAAAGAAATACATAACACAACATTAAAGATAAAATAAAAAATAATACTAACGCGTCCCTTGATTGAATTTTCGAGTGAAATCTTGTTTTTAGTTCCTTTTCCTTCAATTTCCCTAAAATTTCATCTAGATTTCTCGTGTTTTATTCTTATTCTTTCCCTCATTTTAGCTTTAAAAATGGTTCAAGAAATTCCCCTTTGATTATCTCGTAACTTACTTTTATACTCTCCTATTGTGCCGAGGATTATACTAAGAATTGTATAAATAGAGGACTATAAATAATTATAAAAATAAACTTATTATGTAATGACATTTTGTAGAGAGCGATATTTTAAGAAAGCAATAAAATTAACTATTTTGTTAAAAAAAAAATTGAAGATAAAATATTTTGTTAAGAAAACATAAACCTATTCTATTTTAGGTTAATCGTATATAAAAGATGCAAATGGAACTAAATGTTGGGGATTGAAAAATTCTTTTAAAATGTTGGGGATCAATTTGTTAGAGACGCAAAAGGTTGATGACTGTTTGCACAAATATCTCTAAAGAAAAAATAAATGGGAATTGAACCCACTTAACCAAACCAAAAACTAAAAGTTCTACAACTAGGCTGCCAGACATGAATTAAACTTGTAGTACATTTCTTATGTAGAACAACTTTGACATTCTTTCACATTAATGATCATGATTTTGACACATCATAAATGTCAAACTTAATGCATAAAATGAATGTACATGTAGTAGCATTGGCAATACATTGTTCACGTTATTTTGATGTTAATTCTGCCTTCTTTTTCTACTTTTTTTCTATCTTCCAATGCATTTTAGCCACGTGTTATCCGTGAACAAAATCTTTTTTACACCTTCATTTACACTCTTTCACATGACAACATCTATGTTCTTAATTTTCAGCTATTTATTATATCACTGTATAGATTTTCTCCACATTGAAAAGAATATCATATAAAGTGTAAGCTATAATGTACATCCAGTCTAATTCAACGAAATATATATTGTTAACTTCATGTCATTAGAAAATGATTCACAGACTACCATGCTGTGGCGTGTGGAGGTGGGGGCTAGTGGAATACCAGGTCCCATTGAAATTTGCATTAGTTTTTCTTAAAATAAAAAATAAACTTAAAAGTTAGATAGAGAGAGAGTAGATTCTAAATAGAAATTATTGATGAAAGATTAACATATAGCACTCAAATATTTATTCATTTATTCTCTAGCCTTTATGTCAACATTGTCCCACTTTTAATCCATACTTCAAAAACCAGGTATTTTTCTCATTACTATACTCAAAAATGGAAGATTTACATTGGTATGTCTCTGTTTCATGTGATGCCCTTTTGAAATCATAAAACCGAATTTAATACACACATTTTAGAAAAATACGCTAATTTAGAGTAGATCCTACTGTTGTGATAGGAAATGAGAGCACAAAATTTTAAGGATTTATAGCACAAATCCCCTAAAAAAACGTTTTCAAATGCGATATACCTTCATACCTATTGGGAATTGCAGAAAACCCTCTATTTGAAATCTATTGTGCGAAAAACCTCATACTGTCAAAATTCGTCAAATTTGCCATTTAAAACAGTAAAAATGTCAGAATTAAAAAGGAATAATTGCAATTTTAGTACTCAAACTCTTTATTCTTTTGCAAACCATACCCAAAATTTTTATATGTTCCACCAACAATCTCAAACCTTTAAAACTTTATTTTCCACCCCACCCCCACCTCATCTTCTTCCCAATTCACCAATTGAAACTTGCCCTAATTTCAATTTCAATTTCATCAGACTTCCCAATTCCTTTTCAGCACTAGGAAAATCAAATTTATTTCTCTACCAAACGAGTGAATGAATATAAAAGCCTTGGCAACTCAATTCCCTCCATGTGGGAAAATATTAGTATCGCTTTTCTGGTAGCTGATCAGAAATGGATTTCTCGGGAAATACGAATTGGTTGTACGATTATGAGTTCGAGGGTATCCACGCTCCCATGAGTTTGTTTGCACTAAATACTAGATAAACAACCAAAATAAGAAATGGATAGAGCAAAATAAAAGCATACTGCCAGTAGATTCCCAAGGATTGGAAAGCGGGTTCGCATTTAGAGTAGGAGAATCAATCATAGTTTAAAGGATTTAGGATTAGGAAGAGGGTTTTAAAGTGTAATCTCGTGTATGGAAAAAAGAAATGAAGAATTTGGGGTGAAAGATTTATGAGGGTTTTGAAAAAGATTAAATAAAATAATAAAGTTTTGAGGAGGAAGATATAGAAAATAAAATTTTAAAAGTTTGGGATTGTGGGTAGCATATATAAAAATATTGGTTATGATTTGCAAAATGAAAAAAACTTTGGGTACTGAAATTGCAATTATTAATTTTTTATTTTGACATTTTTTATTGTTTTAAATGATGAGTTTGACAGATCTTGACGGTAATGAGATTTTCACACAAAATATTTCAAACATAGAAGGTTTCTGCGATTTTCAACAAGTAGGGTGGTATATTGCATTTGAAAATATTTATAGGGGAATTTTCTGCTATTAATCGAAAATTTAATATTAAAAATGATTTGTGGATCCATTTAGGTCGAGTTTCGAGAAATATGGATTGAGTCATAGAAAGGAGTAGAACAATGCCAAGACGATTTATTTTTTGCTTTCAACTGGATTAAGAAAAATATTCATATCAAGATTTATTTTTCAATTATATATATCACAAAAAAACCTTTGCATAGTTATTTAACTTATGCACCACTAATAGCATCTTCAGTGATGCTCTAAATTTGTTCTAAATTGTGATTTAGACATTCTTAAAGTGATCGGAAACCTTTCCAATGAAGGGATACAAAGAAAATGTAAAGTGCACTTTTGAAAGAAATGTAAAATAAAAAATGCAATTTTACATTTTTTTAAATCTATCCTTGGGATCCACAAGAGGAACCAATTTTTTTTAGATCTTCCCGAGCAAAATTTTGATTTAAATTCACCGAAATGTAAATGATGATATAAAAGTGATTTTAAAGATGTCAATTTATACTCAATTTTACATCACTATTAGAAATGAACTAATTCAAAGTTTTGGTAGTATAACGACACTTTAAGCCCTGTTTGACTCTCTTTGTTTCAAAACTCTTTATTTCTCATACTCATTTTCAATCACACGTTCACACAATAAAATATTTTACACGTAAATCTAATTTTTTTCTACTTTTTATCTGTACATTCTCCAAATAATCACTATTCAAAATATTATTCTCCCCTAATTTCTCTTTATAATGTCCGTATAACAGGGTCTAAAAGTAGGGCCGTCGATTGATTGAATTTTGATCTAAATTCGATGAAATTAATGAGAGATGAATTTAGGATCTCAATTCGATAATTCGTTAACTAAGGGGATTAAATATGATTATATGACAATCTGATCCGATAACAACTCGATCCAATTTGTTATAAATAGTTGAGTCGGTTAAATAGTTTTACGGCATGTTATTCGTCATTAAAATAAATAAATGAGACAATAAAAAAATTTAGAGTAAAAAAAGCCATCAAATTCAAAATATAAAAAAAAAAAGAAAAAAAAGAAAACCAATTCACGTGTACGTAGTGTTCTAAAAAATGTAATGCTTGTTGAGGCATTGAGGTTTTGAGCTGGTGAGTCTAGATGAAGCCTAAGCGTAAAAATTTTTTTTTTCTTATTTTAATATTATTTTAAATTTTTAATCAATCTAAAATTATTTAATAATATATATAAATTATAGTACCAAATGCAATTTTAAGAACTTAACAAAATAAATACATTCAATAAACAAGATATAATATAATAGTGATAATTGAAACATTTGGAGAGTTTTGAAATTTTATTAATTAGTAAAAGATATGATAAACGATTAATTTTATAAAATATAAATAACTATTTATATAATAGTACAATACACTACAGTCAAACTCCAACTAAATCAAAGGTACAACGTACTACAATCAAAACAGATGGATTCTTATCCCATATCGAAAGTTTATGACATAATGTTTTGATATGTCATTTATAAATAAGTGAATCAATAAATGGGTAAGCAATTTTTTGTGTCTTTCAATCCAATTGGCTAAAAGTTAAAAAATTTGAAAAATTTATAATTATTAAACTCCTTTAAGAATCAAAATAATTGGGAACAAAAGTTAATTTGAACATTGATTTTATTTTCATAATTTTTTTAAATTTCGAATCGGATATCTGATAACGTAACCAATTGGATATGAATTAGATACGAATTTAACAATTAAATTTCTACTGAATTATCGAATTAGATAGAATCGGATAGGATATGGAGATATTTGGTCTATGCAAGTAATGTAATTAACACCACCACATTGAAACTCAAATTATACTTTTACTTTGAGCAGTGTTTCTCATTTTTTATTTTCGCTCACGGGCTGTCGCTGTCGGCGCACAAAGTCTTTCGAGTTCCAAGAAATTTCTTTAGTTGATCCCGCCTTTGCATTTTTTCTTTCAACAGACGCAAACCGTTCCTCCAAATGCAGCAATGTTCCCTGTTGATTAATTGCTTTGCTCTAATGGCTTTTGGGACATTTGAATTGAGGTACGTTGCTGTAATTTCATTCGCTTTCTATGCTTTTCTTGCATTTTTACTGCAACTTTGAGTTTAATAGGAACAGCCGAACAGGCTGACATTTTTTTCACCATATTCAAATTTGCAGACAGGAAATAGTTTACCAATTATACCCTTACAGTTCAAAAGTTTAGAGAAGCATAGACAAGGATGTATAATAGAAGCCCATTTTGATTGTGGCATTTTCACAGTAATTTTGGTGGTCAATCAACAATGCGATGAGAAACAGTCAGATGAATGTGTAAGAATATTTGATTGAAAGACCAAATATGAACATGGAAATTTTTACTTATGTGGATGGCAAAAAAATTTGAAATCAAACTACATTCAGATCATTATAATTTCTCAACATTGTACTCTGTGTTTTCTTGAATAAGTATATAAATGAACAAAAAACTGCTTTATGGATATGGTAATAGAAAAAAATATTTCTACGACTTTGGCCATCTATTGGTGTCCCGGATGGAGTCTGTTTGGCATTAATCGCGGTTGTTGGTTGAAAACCCACAACAGCTATCCTGCTTATTGGAGTTCTTTATGACCATTTTTGTGTAGATTTTCCGCACTGTGATGAAATAGATGCTTCTTTGGGATGTTTCACTTTGCAGTCATTCCACTCCATTTGCATTCCTAATGGAAAAGAATGCATTGTGATAATTTGTTAATGCATTGCTTATTCGTTATCTAAGGCTACATGCTATCATCATCAGAACTTCTATCACGCCGTATGTTGTATCGGCTGAGTACTGGAAGCGATGCATTTACAGGAACTCTGAATGATCTACCGGCACCCACGGTTGTTTGTACCTGCATCCTCCCGACATCTTTGCACACGTTATCCAATATGGAGAGGAAATCTCGTACAATCATGAAAATTCTCAAAGGATGGGCCTCCTCTTTTGCAGTGTCTCCGTGGAAATACTCCGTCGCCTCTTTCACCAAGGACAAGGCTTTTCTTTCTTCTGCCTTAATCCTGGTGATTTCTTCTTCAGCCTCTTTAAGAAACATTTTCATAGAATCGAAAAAGTTACTTTGTGTACTTTGCTTTTCATGTTGCGGAATCAACCTGACTTTCTCAAGACCCATTTCAAGCTTGGAGACATAGCTACTCAAGACATCTGAGTCCATTCCTGCTGCCTTTTTGACACTGCCAAGCTCTTTGCTTAACCCTGCTACAACTTGCAATCCTTGCTTCATAAAATCCTCATCTTTAAATCTGAAATCTGTTTCATGCGGGAGGCTTTCGATTATAGGATCAGAACTTGCTCCTTCGGACCTGATGATCTCTCGGACTACAAAATGAAGCAAGGTTGTCTTACCATCTGTTCCCTTTATGTCCACTAATTTCAACAAAGTATCCAGTTTAAAAGCTCTGGCATCCCCACGGTTTGTACCAACATTCATACGGTTTCCTGTCCTTAGAACAGCTTCAAGGAGTTTAAGAAACAGGCGACTATTTTTCAATTCTTCGCTCGCTTCCTGTATTATGTGACAATCTATGTGTAAGAAAATTCATGCAATGAAAGGTTAACTGACATTTCCAGGTGCACTAGAATAAAAGAAATGAACAAAATCATTCTATCAATTATCAAAGACTTATCACAATAGTAGCCATGTTGAAACAGTTGACAATACCTTTAGTGTTTGAAAGGAATTTCTCAAGTATTTTACTTCTGTAGTGAAGTTTTCTCTGTATAGCATAGCCTCCACTCGTTTAAAAGCAAATGGAATGTCTAGTATTGCCTTGAGGAACCGTTCTGCTGTCCCTAACTTAGAGCTGTCACCACTGTAGTCTTTAAGTTTTATTTCTTCCTCCTTGGTTGGTGCCATCTTCACTAAGGTCTCCAGAAGCTCGGAACCCAATCCTTCTGGATTTCCTGCAACACCAAAACATGTGATAGAAAAAGAGTTATCTCACAAAGGAGTTATAACTAGTGATCAACTCAATAACAGGCAGCAGTATTTCAGTGGCTTTTGCATCACATACTGACATTCTAAGTGCATGCTTGGTACGCAGTACTGTAAGAACTAAACAATATAAGAAACGAGATTCTAACTTCTTTTTCTTCCTTAATACTCTCCAGTATTATTCTATCATTCCTACAAATCATACCATAGGTGGAATCACATGCATGTCTATTATGCATTACACATCTGAGTATGCTGAAGTAGCAAATATCATGGCTATCACTCGACTCATTTGTTGAACTAGTGGTACAAGATGATGAAGTATGCTTCTGAAGTTGATTTCAAGAGCTAGCTATATTTCACAATCAAGACGCAAAGTTTTACCAGTATATGCAGTATGCAATCTATGTTTGGGTATCAAACAAATATATGCCCAAAAATGGAATAGAATTAAACCCACCCTCATTCATGCACAGGAGCCTTCTCTGTCATTTTTGAACCATTATTTATAATTATTGTAAACCACTAACTTGAATTACTTCAGAACCTCACTGTAAATTTTAAGGGGGACAGAGTATACTAGTTGGTTTCTGCAATCTTAATTTGCTGATTAATGAAATATTTGCCACTTTGTATAATTTGCCAGCTAATCTGTAATGAAGAACCTTCCTCCAAAGAATTAAGCCTTGGGGGATTTCTTTTGGGTGGGCAAGGAAAGAGGTAATATCATAGCCATAAATTATATTGGAGAACTGGTGCCGAAGTGTTTATGAAATTCTTGTAATAAGAATTGAAAATAAAAATTATATTGGAATAATCTTGCTTTGTATTGATATATGATTGATTGTGTTGAAAATTTTACAATGCCTTTGTATTTATATACAAAATTATTTCATAATCCTACTAATAAAAGGAAACTAAAATTAGAAACTAATAAATCCTAATCTTATTAAAAATCACATTCTAATCAATAAATAAAAGAAATCTCATTCTAAACAAGAAATAAGAATAAAAAGATAAAACCTACTAGAAAAGATAAATCACAATTATAGTAGGAAACTACTAATCATGATTATGTACTACATCAATCCCCTCCACTTGAATAAAACTCGTCCTCGAGTTTTCTTGAAGAAAAAAATCAATCAATCGAGAGGAAAATACTCAAAAATTTCTGCAAATCCCAATATTGAAAAAATAACCATTTCTTGATATGCTCGATAAACGCAATTATATTCTTCAGTTGCATTCTTTAAAGTCAACTTTGTTCCTATCATGCTTGTTATATTTTTTTCACGGATAATTTGCAAATGACATTCCTTCATAAACGAAGCATGATTTGATTCTTCATCATTGAGTTCGCTCTCGATAGAGGCCACTGGTGCTATTTTCAATTCTTCATACTTCTCATCTTTTGATGTAATGTTTAGTGATACTTTCTTCAACACAAAAGAATTGGTACGCAGACTCAAATCCTCATCGTCCATGTTTTCCTTATTTTTATGCAATTCTTTGATACTATAGCTGTAGAAAAAGTCCATAAAATTTGTATTCTCAATTTGATAATCTTCACCTTTGACTCTTTCGTGATTGCAAAATTTAATTTCTTCCTCTCCTGTTGGACATTCTGATCTTCAACTTGTTTATCCTTGGTGTGCGACTCGATCTTGAAGTTTTCAATTGTAGTTTCCATAGACAAGGAATCAACAGGTTTTGGATTTTCAACTTGCACTTGCTTTTCTTTTTCTGTTTTAGTACCATGATTGGTAACAACTTGATTATTTTGAATTACTTCTTTTTAGCCTTATCATCTGCCTTATAAGCCTTTTTCTCTTTGTCATTTATAAATTGCTCATCACATGACAATCTTTTTATTGTACCACCTAAACACATATCTATTATCTCGAAAATCATAGTACCATGGTTGTCCCCAAAGTACATGACAATCGCTCATCTCTACCACGTTACATATAATCTCATCTTCGTAGTACTTTCCAAGAGAAAGTGAAATTTTACATTCCTCCATTTTTGAATTTTTTGCCCATGTGAAACTTGATAGCAAGATGAGTACTTTTCCGTCTTCAAATTTAAAACTTTTACCAATACTTTGGACTACTCTTATGATTTATTATCACTTTGTATACTTTGTTGTTAATGGTGCATCGTGTTTTAAAAATTTTGTTATGCTTCAAATTGAACTCTTTTATATTTTCTCAATAGACTTTCGTAGAATCCTTCATAACTTGTGTGTATTCAAATTTCGCCGGGACTTGAGGAAACTCTCTAGTCACCTGTTGCCGTATTTTAATCTTGTTGAAGCAACCAACATTCATAGCAGTTAAAGTGTGCGGATTCTTGTTAACTTGCTTCTCCATGAGCTCGTGATTCCTTTCAAGACTCAATGCGGTTAGCATCTGCGTGATGTTGTAAAAAGTTTCATCGATCCCCTCGATTTATTGTTCGAGTTTGTCGAGCCTCAGTTCATTGTTGACGGTTCGACTGCCACGGGGACCATAGTCAGCCATCAGATTGAGGCAATTTCCTTGCTCTGATACCAATTTTGGTGCGAAAGCGTTTATGAAATTCTTGTAATAAGTTGAAAATAAGAATTATATTGGAATAATCTTGCTTTGTATTGATATATGATTGATTGTGTTGAAAAATTTACAATGCCTTTATATTTATATACAAAATTATTCCCTAATCCTATTTATAAAAAGAAATTAAAATAAGGAAACTAACAAGATCATAATCTAATTAAAAATCCTATTCTAATCAATAAATAAAAGAAATCTTATTCTAAACAAGAAATAAGAATAAAAAGATAAAACCTATTAAAAAGATAAATACAACTTGAAAGGATAAATCACAATTGTAGTAGGAAACTACTAATCATGATTATACTAAATAAGAATTAAGAATAAAAAGATAAAACATATTATAACTAGAAAAGATAAAGCACAAGTGTAGTAGGAAACTACTAATCATGATTATATACTACATCAATCCCCTCCACGAAACTATTAATCATGATTATGTACTACATCAAGAATTCTCAAGTAAAAAGTCGAGAGGCCGCATGAAGCAGATTGTTCTGCGCCAAGTGGAAGGTCATAGAATATAAATATTTTGCATGCATCCACCCGTTTCCCTTTTGTGAATGGGCTTTTATGTAGTACTTGATCAAATGGATATTATTCATAATTTTGTCCCTCAATTCCTAATTAATTTTCTATAAAATTTATCGCCTATGCATATGCCTTTGTATAGAGAAAACAAATTAGACTAGTTTCTACTGAAATTGTCGAATAACTTGAATTCACTTTTCACTTGCAGGAAATGATGAGAAGGTTTACATACCATCTAAAAGTGATTCAACGACCTCGTCTCTTGTGACATTCAATGCTCGTAACATTATAGCAATGTTCTGTGACTTCTTTGGATCTAGTACTCTGTTCTCCTGTTCTAAAGGAGGAAAGACTGACTTCCTAGTTGATTCTTTAATTACTGAATTTGCAGAATTGCATCCAAAAAGTGACTCCATGGCATCCTCATTTAACCTAAAAGATAAGAATTACTAATAAAAATTTGGACACCATCATTACTAAAGAATGTATAGCATTTTACTTACTGGAAGGAGCTTGACTTTATGCGGTCCCAAACCGTGGCTCGGTCTGAGGTTGCTCTTACTTTGTCCCAATGCAAAGGCTTCAACTTGGGTTTTGATCCATCCTTATCATCATCATCATCAAATTTCCTCGACTTACTTACAACACCTTTATTTACTTCTTTAACTGGGCTTCTCCTTTCTGTCCCTGGGCTTGACTTTGGGCTAGAACTTTTTGATTGTGGTCTAACTGGTGGTTTAGAAACAGGTGGTATGTTTGTTTCCACAGTCCCCAATTTTCTTGGTGTCGGCAAAGGCGGCGGCGGTGGAGGTGGAGGTGGCATTGTGAACTTAGATGCTTGCTGCTCTTCATCATTCATTGATTGAAGCCGTGCCATATTTGGTGGTGGAGGTGGCGCTGAAAATTTGGCTCGTTTAGGAATATTAGGCAGTGCTGGTCTACTAGCTTGCAGTGGCCCTAAAGGACTAGTTGCAGTTGGTGCTGGAGGAGAAGGCATTGTCGATTGTTTGATTGGTGGTATGATTGGATATTTTCTATCAGGAGACGAGGCAGAAAGGCGAGATTTTGGTGAAGTTCTCTTGGAATGGGGGACAGAAGAAGCAACACGACTATCCGGCCTGGCCTGGTTCATCTGGCCAGTATTGTTGCTTGAGTAGAAATGACGTGAACTTGGGGACTCATTGCTCATAGATGACCCTTGTGGAGTGTAAAAATTTGTGTCATGGCTCTCATC
>CAIGRP010110884.1:0-10833 GCA_903798385.1 Fraxinus cuspidata
GTGTTTGGTTCTTCTACGAGGTAGGCGCAAGTGTGTCAGTTCGGATTTATGGAATCAGTTCGTCTGACGTGGAGCCAGTTCATCTGCCTCGTGGTGACACCAAATCGGTTCGGACAACACGTGGCACACGAGGTGGAGGGCCTCAGAAAACCCGTAACAAAACTTTTAATATTTAGAATAAAAAAATGGAAGAACTGAAAAACCTACTTCAAATATTTAGCCCCCGTTTGGTTTCTATTATTTTCAAAATATATTTTTCTCTCTTATTTTCAACTATATATTTTTAATAAAATAATATTACACGCAAACTTAAAATTTTTCCTTAATTTTTAATCACACATTCTCCATCAAAATACTGTTCTAAAATATATTTTCATCAAAAGATGAGATTCATACAGGCTTTTAATAAGAGCGTGTTTGAGTCCCATTTTTGTGTAATAATGAATTTTGGAATAATAAATTGATGGAGAGTGTGTGGTTAAAAAATAAGAAAAAATTTTGAATTTATGTGTAATATTATTTTATTGAATAATGTGTTGTTTAAAAAAATAGAGATAAAAATGTATTTTGGAAATAATGATTAAACAAGTTTAAATTTAGAATTAATTATTTGAAAGACATTGTTAAACTCTATCAGCAATCCGATTCCTTGAAAAAGCAAATTGAGAGTAGTCGTCAAAATTGGTGTGCAAAATACTATTAATAATTGGGATAATTGCAGCAGAGTCTCCAAACCTTTTAAATACTAATAAAAATCCCATTACCCTTCAATCATTGTAACCGTCGTCTTTAATCTTTCAAATTGTAACAGCTGAGGCCCAAATGGATGAATTTCATCCATGTTTTCATTAGTTGACCAAGAAATTGAGTTTAACAATTTTTTATAATTCCAAAAGGGTAAAATATTAATCCTATATTTATCACAATAACAATGAAAATAATTACATGAAAAAAAATTAATAAATAAAAAAAGTCTACAAGTATTTGAAAATTTTGGAGCTTCTACTGCAATTATCCCTTAATAATTCAATATGATTTTGTAAAACTCATTATCAGACTATGTAACTTTCATCCATTTAATAATGATGAAACCTCAAAAAACTATCATAGCAAATCGACAAAATGCACAAAGTTGTGGGGACATTTATAAAAATTTCATTATTACTTAAACAGCTGCCTTCAAAAGCATATTCTATTAAAAAATTCTTGGTGTTAATTATTACCAAAATTGCATGCAAAATTGGAGCTTTATTAATTTGTTAAAACTTGAAACTGCGCATACTTTCTATTAATTCCATTATTTTCTCGTATAGCCATGGGGTATTTACATATTAATGTCGTTCATACCAACTACAACTAATGTCTATCCGTTTTTAATCTTAAGATATACACATGAAAATGACGTGTAATCCATCATGTTAAAGTTAATCAGATTAATAATTATTACAGCCATAATCTTAATTTAATCAAATGTTCATTTTCAACTTTTGACAAAAGGTAGCTCATGCATGTTGACATTTTTCTATATATTGTTGAAAGATTAGCCGATAAAGTTAAGGTTTTATAATCTATCGACATCTTCTTTTTACTATGATAATGGTTAAATGATGATTCTTGTCGACTTTAAGTAACTTATTTTTTAGAACATAATTTATAAAAAGGCAAGTTGTAGCCTTTTTTTTTTAAAGAAGTAACTCCAACAAGCACTTTATATTTAACACTTGATTTTACTATTTTTTTAAAAAAATTATTATTTGTTTATCTTTTATTTTATATTTTAACTAGATTTTCTTTAAATATAGAGCATTTCATGTTTAAAGAATCTCTTGAAGATTCACTAAGGAAAGAGAGTGAGGATAAGACAATTAATTTATGAAAATCGTTAAAACACTTTCATTTTAAAATCAATCATATCTTTTTCTTGGTATTAGGTAAGATTCAAAGTAAAAAAGAGTAGACAAGTGGAACTGGTATGCCCATGACATGTTTGCTAAATTCCAAGCTTTCCCACTTGATACTACTATTAGGTCCGTTTGATTGCAAATATGGAAAATGAACGGAAATAAAATGAATTCTAGGGACTTGAATTGTCTAGAAATTATTTTACTGGAAATTGTAATTAATTGTGTTTGATTGGTATAATTTTTCATGGAAAATGTTGAAAGTTTGGTGTCCGTTTAGTTTCGTTTTTCATGAAAATTGTCCATTAAAGTGATAATAAAATTTTAACATTGTGCTTAGAATTTTTTCCAATTGCCAAAAAAAAAAAAATCCAACCAACCAACCTAGAAAATATTTTCCAATCAAAATATCAAGAAATTGTTTTCCTCCAAAAGGTGGAAAATTTGAAAAGTTGGAAAATATTTTCTCGGGAAAATTTTGCTTATCAAACACTGCAAAAGTCAGAAAATGGTTNAAATATTTTCTCGGGAAAATTTTGCTTATCAAACACTGCAAAAGTCAGAAAATGGTTCCATGGAAAATCAGCGGGCCTTAGTTTATTAAATAGCTATTCCCTAGGTCATTTTCTGGTATTAAAAATTAAAAGTAATAAAATATTATTCAAACAACCATTGGCAATTCACCTATAAATAGGACCATTGTCACTCATATTTTTCCACACAAAAACTTGTTCACTAAACAAGAACCCTATTTGCATTTCCTCTTTATTCAATATTTTCTTCAAGAAATTCATCCAAGTTGATCATGGCACCCATCACATATGACCAAGAAATCACCTGTTCAATCCCACCAAAAAAGATGTTCAAAGCCTTCGTTCTTGATGCTGATAACCTCATCCCGAAGGTTTTGCCACAGGCCATTAAGAAAGTCGATATCCTTGAAGGAGATGGTGGAGTTGGAACAGTCAAGTTGGTCACTTTTGGCGAAGGCATGATAATTTTTCATATATAGCTAAAAAAAAAGTTTAATGGCTAGATATGGTAAAAGGGCTCGATGACATAACTTTTGAAAAGTCAAAACTTGTTTTTGAATATAATTGTGTTTTGTTTAGCTAGAGTATTTTTGCAAGAAGTCGAAGCTTCTTCATAAAACTTTTTATAAAAAATAAAAATTATGCCAAACAGTCGCTCAATACTTTATGCAAAGTACCTGTACGTACTGGACAAGACATCGTCCATTGTTTGCTGATCGCAAATATCTTTTTGGGTGCTTTTGTTAGAAATGAGAGATACTACGATGAGATTAGCCTTAGTACCACTCTGACTTTACCTTCTATACTTTCTTTTTCAGAAGCATCGCATACGAACAAAGAAATCAGGAAAATGATTTTAGACCGTGTTTGATTTAGATTTTGTGGTTAAAATGTTTTAAAGGTGCAGTTAAAAAGTAAAGAAAAATAATGAATCTACATATAAAATTATTCTATTGAAAGTACGAAGTTGAAAATGAATTTACGAAAAATTGAATTTTAAAGAATCTATACTAGATTAGAACTTAATCTCAAATTCTTATACATGCAGGCAGCCAATACAAGAGCGTGAAGCACCGCGTGGACGCGATCGATGAGGCCAACTGCAAATACAGCTACAGCATCATTGACGGAGATGTTCTTGAAGCCGGCGACCTTGAGAAAATCTCGTACGATATCAAAATCGAACCTTCGGCTGATGGAGGATCCGTCTGCAAAACCAAAAGCACA
The DNA here is from genome assembly GCA_903798385.1 of Fraxinus cuspidata. NCBI lineage: Eukaryota > Viridiplantae > Streptophyta > Magnoliopsida > Lamiales > Oleaceae > Fraxinus > Fraxinus cuspidata. The sequence goes on from CAIGRP010110884.1 coordinate 3,662, forward strand.
TACCACACCAAAGGAATTAAGGAAATCGCAGAAGAGAAGATCAAGGAAGGGAAAGAAAAGGCACACGCTATGTTCAAGGCTATTGAGAGTTACCTCCACGCAAATCCCGATGCTTACAAATGAGTAGTATTGTGGTACGTTTGGTATGCTCTACTAGACAATACTGTCCAATATTATGTACAAAAACACGTTGTCGGTGTTCATACATGAATAAAAATTCTCATAAGTGTGCGCGCGTGTGTATGAGGGTCTTGATATGTGTATTTTTCCCTTCCCGTTTTGTGAATTCGATTACAGAGTCCTGGGATTGGATCTAATAACTATTTCCGATTGTAAAATGAAAAAGAAAAAATAAGCTAAATATATGGGTAGCAAATATCTTTTTGGAATATTCAAATAAGTATTAAACTTTGAAATATAATGGACTGTGTCTACAAGATATTTTGCAGATAACAGTCTCTCTTTATCATGAGAAAAAGAAAGAATCGGTATCAATTTCTCGAAACAAATGAAAAAGAAACGAAATAAAATTTAATGGATCAATTAATCACTTTACATGAGTATAAAGAGAAAAGGAAAGAAATGAAACAAGGAAAATAAGCCGAAAAGAGCTCTGGGTAAGTGACGTACCAAACACGCCTTGTTTATGTTCTCTATTTTATATTTTGCAAAATCTACCATACTTATTATACTAGAATGTAACTGAACGATGCACGCCGCACCAAATGGGCTGCTAGAACCGCTTTAGACCTGATCCCTCTCCTTAATCAAGCAAATCAATGTTTATATTCGCACTAAGATAATTTTTGAAAACTATAATGAAACAAGTAAATACATAATGTCGATATTCTCACGGAGGAGAACACAAATTAACTTTGATCTTCCAAAATGATCGAACGGATTCCATTCAAAATTATGTCTAAAGTAACCCACTAGCTAAATTTGTCAAACACTTTTATCAAATATTCATGCTTGATGTACATAATTTTTAACATCTTAGTCGATACCATCTATATGATATTTTCTTATTGGACAGTTTAAACAAAAATAATTTCTTCGGCTAATGATTTTTTTACAATGCTATGGGTGTCAACAATGATTAAAAAATAAGTGTACAAATGTGACGATCCTTTATCAAAATCAAATCGGGTTTAGAAGAAAGCCTCCAATTCAATTTGTTGAAAACTTGAACATCAAAAAATATAGAATTCTTTCAACTGTCAATTCCTGATTGGACTTTGAATGCTAGGCTTGTCGTACACTTTTTTTTTCATTTCGATCTATTTTCATCTTAATCTACCATACAAATTCCTCAAAATATACCAAGTTCCAAGTATTCTCCCCCCGGCAAGACAATTCAATGGGTGTGATCAAGGGTTTGATCTTGGACTCCCACAACTGATATTCTCTTCAATAATATCTTCAAGGAAACGGAGAGGTCGGAAGCATAAAAAAACATAATTTCACACGAGGATAGCAAGAGCCCTAATAAGTTATTTTTTTACAGTAGTTGTCGCCAAAGTTTCTCACAGTTACATCAATGATCAATTGGTCAAAAATATGAACGTTAAATTCTATGTGACGCCATTAAGTGTCAACGTGTTATCAACAATATTATTTAGCACTTCAAGATATTGAAATTATTTTCTTAGAATAATTGTCACTCAAATTTCTAGCGGTTACACTAATATTCACTTAGTCGAAAACATTGAGATATTACTAATAGACTAATAGTAATGTTCACTAGTTAAATTCTGCACAAAGGCAGTTACACTAATTGTAATTTTCACTTGTTTTTTAAGCTGGATGATTTTTATGATTTCGAGGTTTTAGAAGAGATATGGCTTGAGAGGTCGTTAGCCGTGAATATAAATCTCAAAATTAAAAATAGGAGAAGTTCGTGATATTTTTTCAGACGAGAGAGAGTGACTCTAATATCGTCGTAAAGCTCAAAAGTTGGCTATGACGTTGTCTCTAAAATTGAAAGATTGCCGACAGTGAAACGTATCATTGGCGGTGCCAAATTTTTTATTCGCAACGTGCCACATTACCCTAATTCAAAGTTAATTCATTGACTTTTAGTGCTCCAATGACATATTTTCAGGAAGCAGCACTTGGGAGTTTGAACCATCCACATGCCACGGTTTGATACAAACATGCTGCCATACATGGAAAACATCGGTTACATATTAGGCAGTCCAATTTTCCTCCAAATATGCCTTGCTATGGATTATTGGAAGAGCAGTTTTTAGTGAGCGGCTTTGTAAAACCAAAATTGCATTTGGAAAAAAAAATCAGTTTTGAGCTATTTAATGTCTTCACGTTAAATCCATGTTTCAGCACGTTATGTATAATATTATTTTATTGAAAAATATTAGATTGTTAATGAAAAAAAAGAAAAAAAAAATTTTAATTTACTGGAGACCAATCAGAAGCCAAGAATGTCAATCACGTAAGGATCACCGTTAGACACGTTGTTGACGGAATCTTTATGAGAGTGTTGGAGAATTTGAGTTGGATGATCTAATATGCTTCGTCCATTCAAATGAGAACACGAGTTTTTGTGTATCATATAATTGTTAATTTATTTTTCACTTTTTTATCCTTTCAAATCACTCACTCAAACGAGGACATGTATCTTTAGTATGATAAATTAATCAACTTGAAATATTATATTTTTACTTCTAACAAATTATTATTATTGGTTAGAAGAAAAAAATAAAAAAATAAAAATTTGTATAGAACAAAATTTTCTTTTAGAAATAAAATACATTTTTCATATTGAAATAATTCACAATGAAACTCTGTAATTTTTTCACTTTAATAAAATATAGTTGCGTGTTTACATATCAAATAAGTGGAAAATGTAGAATACTGATGTCGTAGTTTATAACGCGGATTGCATGCAATATGTAACTAAAAACCAAATTAGCGCAGTTGAAATTGACTTATTCTTTTAATTATTATATTCCTCAATTATTAGACGGGCAGGCATAAGAATATTTAATTAAAAGTGAACGCATAATTTTGTGAATGAAAATTTAAAATGGTCGAACAATTATAATTTAATACGCCTACATTACATTTATTTTGATTTTGTTCAGAATTTTTATTTGGTACACACAACGTATGTTCAATCATGCCAATATTTGTTGACAACATTGGTTGACAATTATAAATTTGGCACGTTACATCAATCCATTTTAAAAATTGTTAAAAACTTTTTTTTATATCAATTATCCGAATTTTGAAAACACATGGTTATCAGTTAGGTTGTCAACCATTTTTGTACAACTAACTTTATTGATGTATGTTATACAAGGTCATGGGCGGACCCAAATGGGTTCATGTGAGGTCAAGTGATCTCACAAAATTTTTTGACCTTACTTTTTTTATTTTATTTTTTTAAAGAAAAGCTTCTTTAGTTTTGTCCTAACTCTTTTGCTTTTATCTAACGATAACTCTTTTCATTCCTCACGTTTAGAATACACAACTCAAGTAAGCCCTCCCTCAATCTTCAATTTCAATCTCTATTATTCAATTCAAATAAATCCGTCCTCTAATATCTAATATTTAATCTCTATTCTCTATTCCTCGATCATGTATGGATTTTTACAGTTTTAATTTTTATTGTTTGATGCACTGGTTTTATATTTGATTTTTCCCTCGTGACACTTTTCTATATCTATATTATTATTCATGATTGAGGGTCTAAGATTTTGACGTTGCACTTGATTTTTGCGGAATGTTGAAATTATAGGTTTTGAAATTCTTCGTATGGTTAACGAATTTAAGTAATTATCCTTATTTTATTTTTTGTTAATTTTATGAAAAATTGTTGGTGACATTTATAGATGAAGTGAAATTCGCTCAATTTGGTTGGTTTTATAATTTTATTTGAACTCTCTATTTGACAATATTGATGATGGTGTAATTATAAGTTGTCTTCAAAGTATAAAGATACGCAGTCTACAACTGTAATTGATTTATTTTCATTATTATTATATTATTTAAAAAAAATTGCATGTTAATCATTGACCCAATAAAATACTTGGCACGCCGCTGTACACGGTATTCAACAGAATTCACTCAGCATATAAAATCATTTATTATTATTGACTAAGTCCAAGTTGGGTGTTAACAAGGAAGAAAAGTGACAATTCACCTATAAGTAGGGCCATTCTCTCTCATAATTTTGGACACAAATTACACTCGTTCACAAAACAAGAACCCAATTTTGCATTTCCTCTTTATTCAGTCTTTTCTTCAAGAATTTAATCCAAATTAATCATGGGTATGCTCACATATGATCTTGAAATGCCCTCTTCAATCCCACCAACCAAGATGTTCAAGGCCTACGTTCTTGATGCTCATAACCTCTTTCCCAAGATTTTGCCAAATTCCATTAAGAACGCGAAAATCCTTGAAGGCGATGGTGGAGTAGGAACCATCAAGTTGATAACTCTTGGAGAAGGTACTATCATTATACCAAACCCACTATTGAGTCTTATTCATGCAAAATATATATGACGTTGATAGACCCAAATTTCTTAAGTGTTTGGATGCTTTTGTTACAAATGAATCATCACATCTCGACTCTTTTAACTTTTATACTCTCTTTTTGAGAAGCATAACATACGAAGAGAAAACCCGGAAAATTTATTTAAATCTCGAATTCTAATATATATGCAGGCAGCCAATACAAGCACCGTGTGGACAGGATTGACGAAACCAACTGTACATACAGCTACAGCATCATCGAAGGAGATGTTCTTGAAGCCGCTGATCTTGAAAAAATCTCTTGCAATGTCAAAATTGATCCCACCGCCGAAGGAGGATCCGTCTGCAGAATCAAAACCAAAAACTACAGCAAAGGACTCAAGGAAATTGCAGAAGAGATGATCAAGGGAGGGAAAGAAAGGTCATACGCCTCTTTCAAGGCTACTGAGAGTTACCTCCATGAAAATCCCCATGCGTACAACTAAGTTCTGGCATTAGACTTAATTTCAGACTGTACAAGAAAAAATTCATAAGAATAAACTTTCAAAAATTCAGTTACCACGATTTAAAACAAGGACAATGCTATATGTGTATCAAAACTTGCATAATGTAATATGACATTGTATCATTTGCCAATTTAAAATACAGTTAGCTTTTTCATCCAATATTTCCCTCCATATTATTTCGATCACTTCTAGCAGTTTTTCTGTACAAACACCAAAATCCTTAAAATAAGAGTAAATATTTAGTTGTACTTTTGTATTTGCTATTTTTTTACTATTTAAAATACAATTGGCAATTAAGGTTTTTTTTTTTTTTTTTAATTTCATCTTAATAAAATGTTTGGATGGTAACCATTATCAAAGATGAGACATGCTAATTTGTAAAAAATTAATGATAAAAATACGATGAAAAAAATTAGATACATATGTATGGAAATGACTAAAAGATAAGAATCTTTGTCGAAATTAAAATGTTGTGTACATATATAAGAAAAGTGATGTTATTCATCACTATTGATATTAAGCACTAGTTTAGGTAGTAGATACAAGACATTGAATGATAGATTAATTTAAATGCATTGTCATATGATTTGTTTCATTGAATCTATCAAAAGTGTCCACCTAGACTGTGCCTTAATACAACTGGTGTTATATAGCATTATTCGAAATCTAGTTTTAATATAGCCGCCTTTTTATATTAATTGCTTAATCTGATATATGCCTTTTTCCCTTCCTGTTTGTGAATTCGATTACAGAGTTCTGGCATTGGATCTAATAACTATTTCAGATTGTAAAACAAAAAATAAGCTAAATATATGGGTAGCAAATATCTTTTTGGAATATTCATATATGTATTAAACTTTGAAATATAATGGATTGAGTCTACAAGATATTTTGCAGCTTAAAGTTTTTCTCTTTATCATGAGAAAAAGAAAGAATTGGTATCAGTTTCTCGAACAAATAAAAAAGAGACGAAAGATAAAACTTAATGGATCAATTAAGCACTTTCCATGAGTATAAAGAGAAAAGAAAAGAAATGAAACAAGGAAAATAAGCCGAAAAGAGCTCTGGGTAAGTGACGTACCAAACAAGCCTTGTTTTTGTTCTCTATTTTATATTTTGTTTAAAATCTAGACTTGAGAGGTTAACATGTGTTTACAAGCGGTTGAGAAATTGCGTTCAAAACCAATAAAGTATGTGTGGAATGAAAGAGGAGAAAAACGGCTGAATTTGTGGCCTATGAGACCGCATGGGCCATTTGGCCTATGCGGTCGCATGGCCATCAACAGGGATTCAAGCCCCTGTTTCGAGCTCCTCTTTGCGACCGCATAGCTATGCAGTCGCTGTACTCTATGCGGTCGCATAGAGTAACTTTTTGGATTGTTGGAGGCCATTTTTGATCCTTTATTTTTTCAATTTGGTGGCTTTTCACTCAAATTTTGACATTATTTCGTGTTTCTGGTCAGGACTTATATATAGGGTATTCATGTTCAAGGCAAATAATGTATGAAAACACTTGAGATCCATATATCATTCCAAAATCAAAAATCAAAATCTGATTCTTCATCATATCCAGAATTTTCATTTGTGCTCTTCAAGTTTTGGAGATTACACTTTATGCTTGAGTGCTTATTCCTTACAAGGCTAGATTAATTCTTTAAACCATTTGTCGGAAAAATATTTAAGCATCTTATATTATTGGAGGGAGGGAAAATATCGTTTGAGGATAGCAATCACACGTTCAAGCCTTCAAGAAGTTTGATTCTGGTTTTGTTCGTGTTTGTTGATCTAATTGCTGCAATATTTTGGTGTGTTTCTTCTCCAACTCCGATGCTTATACTACCATACTTATTATACTAGAAAGTAACTGAACGAGGCACGCCGCACCAAATGGGTTGCTATAACAATTTTGGACCCGATCCCTTTTCCTTAATCAAGCAAATCAATGAAAGGGTCGAGGTTAGTCTGTAATTTCTTCTAACATGCTTGTAATTAATGAATCGATTGTTGGAAATGGGGTCGATAAATGGGTCAACTTTAAGTCCAATTTTGAGTGGGATCCTACGTCGATTTTAACGGGACCAAGCATATTCACGTTCTACTCCGCGAGGTGATCAACGTGATATATTTATTTATTGAAAACCATTTAGAATTGAATAAAATATTTAA
>CAIGRP010110888.1:0-17135 GCA_903798385.1 Fraxinus cuspidata
ACAGTGAAAGGTGGGGACGTTATATGCTAATTACCCTTTTCTTAAGTTTACCCACATTGATTACTTTTTTATTTCTGATGTAGTGTCAAGGCATTGAGGCAAAGGAAAAGTACTAAACAGATAACTGGTTTAAATATTTACCAAAACATTCAGGTCTCTCTGACTGATATAACCTGACATAAATCTTATCCATCAAAGAACTGTTAAGATTTTAACACAACAGCACCATCATACTTCAGTTACTTTATATTAGAAATTATTAAGTAAAAGAAGTTGAGACAAAAAAACTAAAAGAAACAGAAAATTTCTATAAATCTTATGTCCTCAGAATTACAAAGTGAAAGAATTGTAAGACCCAATTTGCAGGGTTCAAATAACCATCCTATAAAATGTCAAACATAGAGTCGGATTTCCATAATTGCGTTTGGAACGCATAAGAAGATAGATTTCTCCTAAACAACCTTCTCATTAGTTTTAGTTGATTTTACAATTCAATCAGTTCTTGTAGATCTATGAATTCCTTATTTAAGTGAATGGAGCAAATATAGAATATGATTTACTACAGAATAAAGAGTTTTTTGTCACATATAAAACAAGCTGTTAATGAAATCTAGATAGAAAGAAACTAGGAATTACCTGTAGCAAGAAGGAGCTATGACATCAGTTAACTCATTTGCTGGTAAACAGAAATAGGGAACCTGCTTTAGTCAAATATAAGTTGGATCAAGCAGCATGGTAACAAGAATCAAAACCACGTGAAAAGCTGAGGCTATATTACCTCCTCAATATGGCCGTCTAGATGCTTCAATTGAACCTGTACGAAAAAGTTCATAGAAGAGCCAGATTTTATATCAAGTCTGAGCAATCCATTGACAGTAGATTCCTCCAGAATCATATGCAATGATTGCAAAAATATTAGGATATTTTGAAATCCCGAAATAATTGGAATCGTGATTCTTGGATATTCTACTTTCCATAGGAAGAATATATTAATTGATTTTAGAGATTATAGGAGATTTTGAAGATTTGTAGTTTCCTTTTTAGTCATTATTACTTGTACTATAGTTAGGTGCCTATATTGTACATTAAACGTGAGAAATAGAAAACTTTCTTCAAAATCTTCATGGTATCAGAGCCGGCAAAATGACAGAAGCTACCACCAACAAAGGCTCGATGACCTCTGAATCCTTCTACAGTAAAATAGAGGACGCCTCTGCCGTAAGCTCAGGAGGAATCGAAAACTCGTCGTTTCAACTCACAGTAGAAAAATTAGATGGAAAAAACTATAGAGAATGGGCACAATCCATCAAGTTAATAATTGATGGAAAAGGAAAGCTTGGGTATCTAACCAGAGAAACGAAGATGCCTACTGACGCTTCTCTTCTTCAACGATGGAGATCGGAGAATTCAATGGTGACCGCTTGGCTTGTCAACTCGAAGAAGCCCTCAATTGGAAAAACCTATCTATTCTTACCTACGCCAAAAGGCGTCTGGGACGCAGTGAAGGTGATGTATTTTGATTTTGAAAATTCATCACAAATATTCGAAATCAAATCCCGATAGTTGCATACGAAGTAGGGAGAATGTGAGGTGATCGATTACTACCTTGAAATGACGGTGTTATGGTCTAAGGAAAAGTAGAAGTGCCCGGAAGACAACGTGTATTACCGGAAAAAGCTGTAGAATGAACGGGTTTTTGAGTTCTTGGCTAGGCTCCATCGGGATTTGGATGACGTGAGGAGCAGAATACTCGACTGGAAACTATTACCGTCACCTTTAGAGGTGTTCGTAGAGGTAAGGTGTGAAGAGAGCCGTCGAAGAATGATGATGAATGGGTATGGGTCCGATATTAAAGCCTCAGGCCTAGTGATGAAAGGATTTAGGCCTCACAATAATGGGTCATCTAATTTTAAGAGTGGGCCTGCAAATATTAAAAATGAATTTGCTTCTATTGGGCCAGGTTCTAATATTGGGTTGATTAATTCTAGAGATGTGCCTAGAGCATTGGGCTTATATTCTAAAGGATCAACAATTGGGTCAAGTTCAAAAAAGTAAAAGGGTATACCATGGCGTGAACATTGCCGCAAGCCAGCACACAAGGAAGATATATGTTGGGGCATTCAAGGAAAGCCAGCCAATTGGATACCGAGGCAAAATAATAGAAATCGAGGATATCAAGTGTCTGTTGATCATCAAATTGAAAAATCCAAGGAGTCTAACAGTGCTTTTAATGCCGAGCAGATGGAGTAACTCTACAAAATGTTTTTCAGCCTTCAATTATCGAGTCAAACCTCCGCGAATAATCCTCCTAGTTCACTAGCTCAGAGAAGTAACTTTTCAAGAACCTTAAAATCCGTCACCCTATCTAGAACTTCCTGGATTATTGACTATGGAGCATATGATCACACGACGGATTCCTATCACCTATTTACTTCATAATCGACCTGTGCTGGTAATCTTAAAGTTAAAATTGCAGATGGTTCCCTATCTACTGGGGTAGGAAATGGGAGTATTCGAGTTTCTGATTCTATAACTTTAGAACCTGTCCGTCACGTTCCGAATTTATAATGCAATTTATTGTCTATAAGTCATTTAACAACAACTTCCAATTACTCAGCTGAATTTCTTCCATCTCACTGTGTTTTCCAGGACCTATCATCGGGGAAGACGATTGACAGTGTTAAGGAAAGTGAAGGACTCTATTAATTTGAAGAGGCTGATGTGAGTAAACACTGTCAAATTAAAGTTTGTGATTCTGCATCTGTCCCTAGACATGGTGAAATTATGTTATGGCATTTTAGAATGGGTCATCCCAACTTTCAATACTTGAAACGTATTTTCCCTTCTATTTTCTTGAATAAGAGTCAATTAATCTTCAATGTGAAATCTGTGAGTTTGCAAAATATCAACATACATCATTTCCAACATCTGGATACAAACCCTCAAAACCATTTACCATGATACACAGTGATGTTTAGGGAACCTCACAAGCCCCAAATCGTACTCACGCGAAATGGTTTGTTACATTTATTAACGATCACACTCGACTTAGTTGGGTTTACCTACTAAAAGATAAATCCGAAGTTTGTTCAGTGTTTACCAACTTCCATTCCATGATTCGGACACAATTTTGAACACAAATTCAAGTACTACACTCAAACAATGGTACAGAATACTTCAATAACATCATAGGAGACTTCCTCCAAATACATGGAATAATTCATCAAAGTTCTTGCGTCAACTCTCCCCAACAAAATGGGATTGCCGAATGCAATAATAGACATATTCTAGAAGTTGCTCATACATTAATGTTTACCACAACATGCCTCAAATGTTCTGGGGAGGCGCTATTCTTACATCCATTTATCTAATTAATCGGATGCCTAGTCACACTCTAAGCTTCGAAACACCCCTCCAGAAATTTTAGAAATACTTCCCAACGTCTAAGCTCTAGTCTATCCCTAAGAGTGTATGGGTGCACTACATTTGGTTCAACCATCATAAGTTTGACAGGGGATGTTAATATAATACCCCAAAATCCTTTTTAGTCATTATATATATGTTGATTTAAATTATGTAATTACTAAAATTACTTATGGCTATATATCTATCATTATATATAATTATGATTGATTTATTTAAATTATAGTATAATTACGTACGTGTATATATGTATAATTATATATAATTATGGTTGATTGATTTCAAATATAGTATTACTACTATTTTGTACATCTATATATGTATAATTATATATAATTATGATTTATTGATTTAAATTATAGTGTTACTATAATTACGTGTGTCTTATGTATATATAATTATGGTTGATTGATTTCAAATATAGTATTACTACAATTACATGTCTATAGATGTATAATTATATATAAGTATGATTGATTGATTTAATTATAGTGTTACGATAATTAAGTACGTCCATGTATGTATAATTATATATAATTATGGTTGATTGATTTCAATTATAGTATTAAGTACTTGCGTTTATATATGTATAATTATGATTGATTGATTGATTTGAAAAGTGTGTGTGTGTATTGTGAAAATTAAGTAAATTTCCATATATACGAAAGATAAATTAGAAAGACTCCTTCTTAAAATATGTAAATTACCATATATGTATGAATTATTATAATGTATTACCTTATATAGTGTACAATTATAGAGGCATCATTATGACATTTTTGTTTTTGGTACCCCTTAATGTACCTCCACCATCACTTTAATGAAAAAGTTAAATTCTCCTCTATTTATTTACTACGATTCTCTTCAAATTATCAAAGTAAGTGTACTCATACATTGTATGATAAATCATTTTTCATAATTAAAATACAGAATTCAATTTATGAATATGAAATGGGTCCTATATGTTTACGTTCAAAGGACTGGAGTTTAGTAGCGTTACGCACGGAAATTATAGCAACAAAGTACGGTTCTTAATTCCCGTACCTCCCTATATATCTTATGATTATGTAAGGGGATTATGGTCATCTAAATTCGGTTTCTAATCCCCATGTCTCCCTATGTACGTTAAAAATTCCTAAATTTTAAATATGAGTTATGATTTATGAGGCTCACTTATTGAGATTTTATTTCATTATTTATGATTTTTCCCTTTCAGATTAATGAGGTTCGAGATATTAGAGTTTGAAACTGACCACTGGTGGTATAATAAATAGGATGTAATTTATGATGAAAGTTCTATTTTTACGATACATATTTAACGACTGAAAAGGTAAGCTTTCGGTCGTTAAAATTAACGTGTATATATATTTACCTTTTATTTTATAAGTAAAGACAGTTTAGTCTTTTTCATCTATTAGGTTTATTATCTTAAAATTGTAATTGTATATCATAGTATATATACGTGAAAACAGATCCCAGCAGCCACGAACAACTGCTGCCATATTTTTCCAGCAATGGGTTTCTCAATTTTTCTTAGATTATGTTAAATTAACACTATAAACAACATAAAAGTAACAGGCAGACAAAAGATTTCCCATCTTTTCCTTGGAATTAAATTATAATGATGATCACTAATACAGGACAGAGTTCTTAATCAAGTAAGGAGTTACCGATCAAACTTATATCAGGTGTATTAAATCTATCTAATCTACTATCCTTCCTATAAGACTAACGAAGGTAGACATTTTGGTGCCTATACATATACACAGATACTCATGTACTTGAACATCATGCATGTGAGAATAAAAATTATAGAAGTCAAACCTTGTAATCTTGCATAAATTCATAATGCAGAACAGTTTCTGGTTCATTACTAGCTGCCTTCAGAAACTTATCTAAGCCTTCTCGTGTTCCATTATCCACTGTAGAGAAAAATAGTCAATAGGTTTATCTGGAGTGCAAATGCAGGCGATTTCGGTAATATACAGATAAATTTCAGACATTGAATACACACAGCCAACCTGTAAACAATTTAAAGAGAACAAATGAAAACATGTGTATCATATTGTTGAAAGGTGCAACTTGTAGGACTAGAAAAATGGAAGTCTAGAGCAACAATGAGATCGCAGGGTAATCACTGCTAAAGGTCACAGTAATAGTCTTCAAAATGTTTTAAAAAGTGTTACTTCATTAATCTCTGATTTCAACATGTTAGACCCTAAGGTTATGGATATGGTCCAATTTGTTTAACTCATCGATGAATTGATGGAAATACCCACTAGTAGTCATTTTCTGCATGTTTAGAGAGTCTTTAATCTGAAAAATAAGAGAATGTATAAGGGGACTTCAAATGATTGTTCTACAACTTGCAGATTTTTTGAGAAATAAACCAAAGAACCTTGTACATTTCAGTTAATGCCCTCACAACCTCACACGTGCATGGCTGGTTTATTTTCATCCATTCATTCAAAGAACGTTACAAATTGGACCCATCTAAATCGAATCATCTAATGTGTTCAAATTGGAATTTTAGGCATTAGTAGCATGATTTAAACCATTATTAACAACCAAAAACATAGACAGATAATGTAATGGTGTACACTAAAAGTTTAGAGGAAGATACTAGTTCTCAAGCAAAAACTTTGGAAAATATGATAAGGTATATTGTTTATGAAATAGAGTTATCCATTAAGACCTGATATCAATTACAATATGTACATATTTTCCATCTTAGCATAATGTATTTGATACTGGTGCAATGATGCATATCATATCAAAACGTAATCGTGTCAAACTTAATAAGAAGTGTATACCGCAATTAGTGCCTAGAACATATAGCTCTTCCAAATTCAGATGGTGCTCCACTGATCTTAATGCTGCAGTTTAAGAAATTTCTCTGCATTAAGATATTACCAGTCATAACGAAGGAGAAATCTGAAGCAGTATAGCCAGATTACAAAATGATAGTACCTTGTACTTGGCATCCAACACCACAGAAGAGAAGACGCTTCACCCCAGATGCCTGTGAATAATAGGCTACAGCTTACTAAGGAAATATAAGCAAGAATATATACAGGTCAAATTTGAGCTACACCGTCATGTAACTTTTTAAACAAGTCCTGCTTATAGCTTACTACAAAAAGGACAAATTAAATAACTTAAAATATGGGCAAGGATGCAAGTCAAACAACATATTTCAACACTAACAACCAGTGTATAATGATAAATAAGAATATAATAGAATCTACCACAAGACCACAACAATGCACCACAAAATGAGTATCTAAGGTGAACCTATAACTCCAATGCTATTATTCACATTTAAAAAAAATTATGACCCTATATCTTCCAAGAGAATCAGTCAAATAAAAAAAAATAAAAAAAAAATTATAACCCTACAAGTCCAAGAGCATTATTCACATTAAAGAAGTTTATGACCCTATAATTTCAAGAGCATTATTCTCGTGAAATCATTGACCCTATAACTCCCAGAGAAGTATTCACATATAAAATTATTTTCTTGCTTAATACACCAAAATCTCATGTACTTGAACTGGACTACACCAAAAGGAATCAACTAATTATTTTGCCTCATATATTTCAATCAATCACAAGTCAAAATTTTGACGGTTTGGGGGCGAAAATGGGATTCAAAATCATGAAGGATATCATGGTTGGCTAATTTTTTTTATGTGTAACATTTACTATAGTCAAATGCTCCATAAATGAATTGCAAGACTGAACAAAACTAGAATATTCCTCGCATTGTAGCTCCTCCATATTTCACTCCAATGTCGACAAGAACCTTATATAGAAACCTTCCAGACGAGTTTTCACTTAGAAGAAATACTCTCTCTAGAAGTATTTACTAAATGATCCTCCATCAAAAAATTTCCAGAGCTGCAGGCTACCCCATAAATACTATTCAAAATAGCAAGTGAATCTGAGAACTCTCAGACAAAACGATCCAGCATACGTCCTGCAAATAATCACCCTATATCCTACACCCTTATTTCTTCACAGCTTTGGAAAAGTTTCCTGATGATTGAAAATACCTATGCAAAGCCAACACCACTACTAGTGTTTATCTTTACCTAACATAAATTTTCCTTCTCACAATTGTAATATTAATATTAAAATACTATTCAATACGAGTGTAAGGAATATTGTTATAACCATCTGCAGGAAAAGAGAACTTGGTTGTCAAAAACATTCAAGTGCCGAACTCATCCATTCCTTCAACCAACAAATAAACTCTCTATAGAGAAGAACATATATACCCAGTCAAACTGAGGGAGGGTACTAAATCAACTAAGCCAATATAAATCAAAATAAGAATACTTCTGCCTCATGCAACCTATTTTGGATAAACTATATAATAAAGTAAAAATAGTAAGCAATTACAGTAGATTGCAATTTGCATTAAGTCATATTATATCAAGATGGCCTATGGGATCATTCAAAATTCAGCTAAGTGCTGGAGTTTCTCTGAGCTAGGCTTATCTTCGTTCGGGCTCTAGAGAAACCCTTTCTCACCATCTCTATCTAAAAGCAGAAAAAATGCCAACTCTGTACAGTATCCTGGTGGAGGATTGGAGAAAGGTTTCACCCTCGGCCCCAGTTCCCCAGTCACAAGGTAATAAAACCTGGAGCACTAGGTTGTAGGACAACACTGTAGGCACGCTCAAGTTCAGCTGATGTATGCACTCATAAGTGCATAAATTTACATAAGAAATTGGCAGACAATAATGAAAAGGAAATGGAGTAACAGAAAGAACCTCAATTAGCGCCAAAGTATTGAGATTAGGAGACAATGTTGGCTTGACACCTTTAGCTGCCAGAACTTCCTCTGGAGTCCTATTGTAAAGAAAGATATCTGGTTATAAGCGGGGACAGTTATAATCAAGTCAGAAAATATCTATAAACATATGTGGTAACAAATGAACAAACCTTGCCAAGACAGGTCTTGGTATGAATCTATCTTCTGGATCACTAAGAAAGGTCAAAGACGTGAGAAAATTACAAACAAATGAATGATGGAAAGCATCTTTACAAGGAAACAAACAAAGGGGCTATATCAAATCATTACTAAGACAGTGAAATGGACTGATACCTCTGGACGCAGACAACAGCTTCTACCATGCCAGTTCTAAGCATTTCTATCGCAATAGTAGTCACTATACCTGTCCACTGAGCCCCTACAAAATCAAAATTATGCAAGACATGGACCTTGAGAAAAATACAAGAATAACCTAGTCATAGTATCCAAGTGAAAGACGGTGTATTTTAGTTTGTGATGCAGACTAACAAAAACTTCTTTATACTCACCCTGATATGCATATGACTTTATGGTAAAAATGTATCGAAATAAACAAATCCTAGTGTTAAACAACCTTATATAAAAGCTTGAGCTGTTAAAAAGTGGAAAAAAACTTATAATTAAGTTATGTTCAACATGCCCTCTCATCTAAAAGCTTAAGCTGACAAGTATACAATTTCGTGGCGCAAGACTTGAACTTAGAACGTTAGTCTACTCTACTTTGATATCTTGTCGAACTGTCTCATCTAAAAGCTTAAACTTTTAGGAAACAGATAAACTATTTATCTAATAGGTGTGTGTTCAACACCTAGTTCCCACAATTAGGGTCCATTTGATTGTAAGAGTGGAATTTGAGTGGAAATAAAATGAATTTCAGGGAATTGAATTGCCTAAAATTGTTTTCCTAGGAATTTTCAATTAATTATGTTTGATTAATATAATTTTCCACATAGAAAATATTTAAATTTTGGATCTTTTGGTGTTCGTTTGACTTTGTTTTTCATGGAAATTTTCCATTAAAGAGATTTTTTTTTTTTTTACAATTGATGATAAAATTTGTGTCCATTGCCAAAAAATAATAATAAAAAATAAAAATAATTAACCTTTCCTTCATTTTGGGCAATTGGTGCACGTGTGGGGGGTTGGTGGAAGTAATTTTCCATGGCAAATAAAGCCTATCAAACAACCATTTGAAAAAATGGGCTATCAAACATAGTCTTATAGGTATCAGGTTCCCAGAAAAGAGGAAGAAACGTTTATGGTTTCTTGAGCAGGATGAAAAGAAAAATATGTATAACTAATGTGGTTCACCAAATATTCTATATTACAATAACAGCCAAACCATATTTGCAATCAAGGCAGAGCTGAGGTTACATTTAGGTTGCAAAGGAAGCCTATATTTATTTTTACAACAAAAAGGCAAACCCAAAGGGCAATGCCCATAGACTAGTAGAGTCTATCCTGCGAATGAAAATTCATTGACCAAATTTAAGAAGAATCACTTGTCAACTGAAATGGCCACAAATATTACGATGTTAGAAATTTGTCGCTTGTAAATTATGAGAGTACAAGAGATATGTTGGATAAAGCAACTTTGAAGAGACTATCAACCTCAAATGATTTGTGTCATCGACTAAAAGAAAAGTGGAGAGATGAACAAAACTATTACTGGAAAAACCATAAGAGTCTTCTTATTTTAATTCTAAACAAGCAATATATAAGGAAAGTAAGCTATTCAAAAAATCAGCTGCCATCAATAAAACGATTAAAAGTTTCTTCTACTTATTCCTTCATTGCAAATCAGACTCTAAATAATAAATTCTCAAGTTCCTTATAGTTTGTATATATTATCCTTGAAGTCTTTCTGCAAGAAACTATTTCCGTATTTTGCTTCTGTATTTTTGAGGTTCACTAAAGTAAGCTTAGAGAATACAAGTACATATATAAAGAGGCAAAAAAATCCAAACTGAACAGTCCCATATTACCAGCATGATGCATTTCAATTCCACAGAATAAAATTAAAAAAGAAAGAAATGGAACCTCCTTTTTAAAGCATCACAGAATCCAGAAAAAATTGTAACTAAGATAAAGTTGACAACTAAATTAAATCTAGAGGAGGTGTACCTTCTACAGGGTTAGTTTTACGAGCATAAAGTAAGTTCTCATAGACTCCCATATAAGTCTCATCCAATGAATCTGATTTCCTCCCTCGGCCATGAACAACAGGTTCAAGAGCCTGAGACAGCAAAGTACAAAACCATACACCATATGTTATCAGCATAGTCATGTGCCAAAACATGATAAACTACCATCTATCCCACAATCATTGAGCTCATTCATAATTATTTAGAATGGGGCAAATATTCCCTTCAAATGGATAAAAATAGTATTTCATATTAGTCAATTTGCCCATTTTGGGAAATGAAGGATTGCATGATTTAAATTACACAAATAGGACATGCCATACAATAACCTAAAACTCCATTGAAACAAGAAATGGAAGTGATTTAATATGTATCAGAATCTATAGGGTCAATCAAATGTGGTAAACAAAGCTCGACTAAAATTGAAAAAAGAAATGCACAATGTTAAGGGGTTCGAAGGTAGAAATATGTCCAACAACAGTGATGATACAAACTTTAAACTAATTCGGTAAAGAGAATATAATAGCAGCTATTATATCAAAAATTAAATAATCTATAGAAGCCACAATCCCACGTCGCCTGGGAAAGGAAAATGCGATTGATTGATAAGTTAAAAGGACCACTCCCAGTATGAGGTTTTTTGCGCAAAGGCCCAGGAACAAAACCGTTCATCTACGTCTAAAGTGGACAATATCATACCATCTGGATTGAGATGTTACAAGTGGTATCAGAGCATTAATAATCCTATTGACAATTTTTTTAAAAAAAATCGAAATTTTTTACTATTATGTTAATGAATATTGTTCACAACGCTATTGTTCACGGCAGTTAAAAAAAAACGATTTTTTATTACAAAAATTTTAAGAAAGAAAGGCAATATTTTATTCTTTCTTCCTGACTAGTGTTATTTTAATTACCGAAAAAAATTAAAAAAGTTAAAAAAAAAAATTGTTTGATTTCCATCTAAGAAATAAGTTATGATTTTCAAGGATAAGTTATTATTTTAGGAATATGTATTAAATAATTTTAGGCCAACACCCTTATATTCACACTCCATGCTTCGATATCCTCAAATCAGGTACAATTGTATGAATATGTTTGTGTACTAGATATGTTTAAGATAGTATTATGCTAAAATTTATTATGAATTTATGTATGCATTAAGTGATACGATAAATGTCAATTTTAAACAACTACTTATGAATGACAGAATTGTGGATTCCGATTTCAGATGTTACATGAAAATTTTATTGTTAGATTAGTTTATTGCTATAAACTTTTTCAATCATTTGTCATTTTATTGTGTCGATGATTCCATACAAATTTTTATTTATATTAGTTTGAACTCTTAATTAAGTTTTAGTGACGCTAGGGAATTTATGACACGGGGCATCGCAAATGGTATCAAAGCCTAAACCCATCCAGAAGTGTGGCCAACGAGGACATTGGGCCCCTAAGGTGGGGTGATTGTAGCAGCCAAAATCCCACATTGTCTAGGGAACGAAAATGTGACTGATTTATAACCGAAAGGATCACTCCCAATTGGGACGAGGCCTTTTGGGTGAAAGCTCGAGAACAAAACCCTGCCTGCAGTGGACAATATCAAGCCAAGTGGACTCATGTTACATATTCACATAATGTAAAGAGAAAGAACACCAAGTAAAAGGGAAAAACAAAAGAAAGTAATGAAACTCACTTCAATTCTAGACATGCCATCTCCTAAAAAGGCACAAGCATTCTTGACATGGGCAATGTAATATGTATCACATAACCCACACTGGCTGCTCAAAACCAAAAAAGAGACCATTAGAAAAATTTGTATCTACCACCACCAGCAAAACTTCTCTATCCCCAAAAGCAACAAAGAATGTCACATAAACTGTATACAGAATTCGATAAATGTAGACCAAGATCATGATGATGCATAAATCTTGATGGTACAAGGGAATTTAACAATGCTGAAAAATATACTGTGAAAAAGAAAAGATTGCAGAATAAACTAACAAAAGAACACAATAATGGGTAGTAGCAGAAAATCAAGAACCTGCAGTGATCCTTGGCAGGGTAGGTGCCACCAGGAGGAATGGGTCTGGACCTCTGCCTCCAGTCATCTCTTAGTTTCACTGACTTTGGGTTTGTGCCATCTGTGTGTGTATATATATATATTTCTAAAATTCCTTATACTAAGATATAAATAAGTACGCATAGACAGTACATGCAAGAAAGGGGTAGGTGGGGTGTACCTGTAGATGAAGAAACAACAGAGACGGTGAAGGGTGGAGAGAAGAGTGTTCCAGTAACCATAGCCATGGAAATAGAGGGAAAGTGTACTGCTCAGTGAAATTGGGCCACAAGTACCGAGAGCAATGAAATCAACATCCATATCTTATACGACGTCGTATTCACGGAATTTGGATTTTCCATTTTATTCATTATTATTTTCATTTTCAACTTTTCAATTCTTGGATTTTTCTTTTTTCTTTTATTTCTAACTTTATTTTTCAACTGTCACGAACTTCAAACTTTCTCAAATAGTCATTGTACTTTTAAATTTATTTCCCAATAGTTTTTAAACTCTAAATTTCTTTCAAAATTTTGAAGTTATTTCCCAATAATAAAGATTATTTCCCAACAATTTTGAAAAGTTTATATTTATCACTTCATCGGCATCGTTAATCTTCAAAAGGAGACGGAATCACAAATGGATAACATCGTTGAAAGTACACTAACTATTCAAATATATTTTTATAAGAAACTTTTATTTACTCCGAAATAAAAACAAATACGTTTGACAAAATACATACAAGAAAAAGAAAGCAGCATAGAATGGGTAGAACTCTCTCCTAGTTTGTATTTACCAGACTTGTCCCTCAAAGTACAGAAAGTTTTCCTTTAGGTCCCCACTAACATTTAACAGACCTAATGGACACAATTTATTACAAAATCTGCAAAAAAAAAAAAAAGAAAGAAAAAAAAATATATACATATATATATATATTCTCACAATATACAATTTGCAGCCTCCATCTTGCCACCAAAAAAGCAGGGCGAGAAATTAAAAAAAAAAAAATCTGCACAAAAGCTCATAATGGAGACGTCTTATCATAAAATCAAACGAGATTGCTGGATCTCCGTCGCGATGGCCCTCCGGGGAAAAGCTTGGTAATCCATCCCAATACCCATTCCACAACCTAGTTGCCGAGAAAGAATAATTATTAAGGGGAAATGAAAAGATTATATAACTTAATTAGTAGAAGAAACAAAGTAAATGACTGAAAACTGAATGATTTACCATCTCTTCTATCTAGTATTAGCCGAAAATACAGGTAAAAAGGACTCAAATTTTAGTTTTCAGTTCACGACCATAGATACGTCTTAACCAGACATGGTATGAACACAAAATGGAGTCCACTTAGATGATAAAATGTGTACATTAAGGAAAATTGCACGTCCAAGTGCAAATGGTCAGCTAACACTTGAGCAGAAGAATTCGATCAGACCTGGATAACATAGTAAAAATCAATGATGAACCAACATATAAAGCTTGATCATCACGTTTTTCAAAAAACTATTTGCATTTATGACTGCATCTTATTCTTCATTCAAGAGCCCGATATTGGACTAGACATTCACAATCTTTTTCTCAAAATCAACGATGTCGAGATCATATCCGTTGATAACATATAAGAACTCCAAAATTCTTTTCATTAGCAACATTTACTTGAGTGTGAGGTTGAATCATATCAAGTTTTAGGTCTATTCTTCTAATGCAAAGGGATGATGAGAAAAAGAAATGTTGTTAATCAAAGAATAATTTATTGACACTCATTTATTTGCAAACAGCAGTTTCATTCCCCTTTCCATAATTCGTCATTTTACTCAAATAAATGTTTTGTTTTCTTTGGATAAAACTACCTCTTTCTTTCAGGATTAAGATGGAATTTAACTACATGGACAGAAATTAACAGTATATGTACATATCCCAAGCACATACATGCACATAAAAAAGTCCATATTCTGAAGAAAAATAGTAGACATGCATTTGCCACAAACAGCATAAGAAATTTATCCCTGGACCAAAATTAAATGTTACAAATGATTAATGAATAATCGAACTAACTCTAATTTTTGCATTACCTCATCTCCTTCATCTGCATATGCCGTGTTGTCATGCACGGTGCGAGGATTTGGTTGTCTTGCAAGAACATTATCATTTCCCATACTTTGAGACATCAAGAGCTCTAGTCTCTGTGTTTGAGCTTCAAGCTTTAATGTCAGGTCTTTTTTCAATTCCTACATACAGAAAACACAAGGAGAAATTAAGGTAAAGGAAAGAAAAAAAAAAGAGAGAGAACTTTGAAATATTGGGTGTAAACAAGCACCATTATTAAAAAGGCTAATATCATAATATTATGGTTACTTTGTCGATGCTTATGGTTTAATTTATCATAATGATAAATGGTCAGTAAAGTGCATATTCTTGAATAGAAAAATGAATGAAATTTGCATGAACTTGAAGAAAGATGGAAAGGAGAGAAAGGAATCGTAAAAAGAAATTTTGTTCACCAAGAAAACTACATTTTACTTTCCCTTCTTTCCAATGTTTCTCCTGATAATGCTCCTGGGAGAGGACTACACATTCAAAAGAAACTCTATTACATCAATGAACTCCTTTGTTTCCTTGTCTATTTCTCTCCAGAAAGTCCTTAACCTATCATATGAAACGTGCTCATGAAATATGTCTTTCCTGCATCGACCAATGTATAAAACAACACATCCACTGCAACAATAAAACAGAGATACACTATTGCAATTTTAACAATGAACCATTTACTTTCACGTGCTGGTCAAGTCAAAGCAAATCAATTTTAGCATAGTAATCTATAGGAAATTTCACAAAAAGAAAGAATCGTTCAAGACGAAAAATACCATAAGTTTAGAGCATTGTGATGATTCAGCTGACAAGGCTTGCACCAACTGTTCTTTCTCCACTGCCAGCTTTAGTCAAGGAAGTTCAATGGTAAATTTTTGTTCTTCAAGTGCAGAATAATTCAATGAAATAATGCAAGGAGAAAAAGGGTAACTAGACAAAGTACGAACAATAAGTCAAACAAATTTTGAGGCATGAGAGCTACCTCAGCAATTAATGTGTTTATGTTTTGAATCATTCGCGTCTGGTCCGAAGAAATAGTCAAAGATAGATCATCATAGCTGAATGATTTATTTTCATGAGGAAACTGAGAACTGGGGGTGTCATCTCTGTGTGAGGCAGTAGTGTAATTTTCCAAATTAGAGGGCTCATAATGGTGTCTGTATCTACACATTTGTGGCAGAATTCAGCATATTAACAAAACACTTGAGACAATAAAAATGTAAGATATTAAGAGAGTAGAGGTTTTATCCATAAAATTTCCAAAAGGAATAAGCTCCTCACCAAGGTTATCTTTTCATACTCTATTCTAAATTTAGAAAAGAAAAAATGTAATGAATTAAACATAAATCCATGGTTTTATCCATCTTTTTTAAGGGTTGGCGGGGAAGCAAAATAAGTAGCATGAAATGGCATTTTCTTTTATATCAAATGACTTCTTGTGGAAAACGGGGCATATTCACATATCAAAGATTTTACCAAAGACATGAGAAAACAGTCAGATTAACATACCAAGATCTTCTGTGGAAGTTGACACATCCTTTTTATTATACGTACTCATTTTAATGTCCACTGTTTTTCCACTTTCTGAAAGTTTCCGTACTTTGCACTGTAACATTTTATTCTCTGTGCAAGAATGATAAAATTAAGAAAGATCTGAACTGTAATGCATAGAATTAAAGAGATTGGAAATACAGATTAACTAATAGCTGAAAAGGGCAGTCAAAAAATAGGCACTTCCCGAGGTGGCCTACAATTATGTTCAAGGAAGAATGTGTAAATATTTCCTATCACAACTAATCCTATCAAAGTCATGAAAAAAGAAGAAAAATTAATTGTTGCTGAAATGCCAAAGTGAACAGAATTTTAGAAAGAAGATCTCAAACGAATAACATATTGTGAATAACAAAATAAATTAAGGTCGTCTGACAAAGTTTAAGTTAAGAAAAATTTTCCTACTTTTCAGTTCAACTCCCTTGTGCAGCACTATTGAATTCATTTCAAATCTAGTAGAGAAGAAGAAAACTTAAAGAACAGCATCAAATTACAATAGAGTTTCTTGTCGTTAATATCGAAGGAAGTTTCAGCATTTTGAAGTGATAAAGTACATGATCACTGATTCACAAGAGAGAAAGAAGAATACATCGCAATTTTTGAAAAAGTATGACATTATTGAAAACTTATTTCGATCCATTGTTTTTGAAACTTCTTGACAACAAATTGTGAGAAAAGGCACCAAAGAGAATCGGAAAAGCTTTTACTGTGTTGCTTAAATGAGATAGGAACGCTTTCAAAATTGTACATGAGATTTTCATCTCACACAACTCTGCCTTGATGACAGAAAAAAGGATTGGTCAACATAGCATAACAGTTTATTTCCATTAACTTGGCTCAAATATAATTAGACATCCAAAATAACGTTTTTACTTGTATCAACACCTAACTTTTCTCCCCAACCACTCACTACAAATTATTTTTCCCTCCACTAATTCATTATTAGAAGAGAGGAAAGGGACACAAACATGCTGACTGTTGTGAAATTAATCTAGTTGCAATACAGTAAAGTGTAGAAATAAACTTATCGACTGATCGAATCTCG
>CAIGRP010110891.1:0-22466 GCA_903798385.1 Fraxinus cuspidata
TGAGTTAAGTTTTGCACCATTTTACTCCAATCTTGTACAAAACTAAGAATCATCTCCAATCATTACACCAAAATTTACACCAAATGAACAGTACTTAATCTTTTTCTTCTCTTTTTTTCTTCTTAATAATTTATTTATTTGAAAAATTATTTCTTTATTTATTTTGCATACTTTGGTGCCACAATAGAGAGCTTTTGCACCAAAAATTGGTACATTTTGGTGTTTTGGTGCAAACCTTGGTGCCACATTGGAGAGCTTGCACCAAAATTTGGTGCATTCCGGTGTTTTGGTGTCTCCTTTGGAGATCCTTATGCCAGCACCACTGTTTTGAAATTTTGCGTAATATTGGATGTATTACTTTTCGATTTTGTCATTTTGTCTATGAATTTTCTGAAACTGCTGTGATATCAAGGTACTATGAAATGGAATTCTGAAATACTAGTAATTGGGTTTTGAAATTCTCCTAGGATTGTGATTCTAACTAGCAATGAAGATTGATCAATGCTTAGCTACCATCCTAGTATTGTATATCCCCTGGCCCTTTCCCTTTCTTATCTTTTTGTCATTCCCCTTATCGCAGTTTGAAGATTGCACATTCAACTGGCTCTACTGGCCTCAAGCTCGGCAGCCCTTTTCTCCTGATACCATTGCTTACATAAAGTCCCTGGATGCTGGGAAAGATATTCAACTTCTGAAGTTATACGTGGGGAACAT
Organism: Fraxinus cuspidata; assembly: GCA_903798385.1. NCBI lineage: Eukaryota > Viridiplantae > Streptophyta > Magnoliopsida > Lamiales > Oleaceae > Fraxinus > Fraxinus cuspidata. Next base: position 715 of record CAIGRP010110891.1, read on the forward strand.
TCCACACAAGTGTGCACGTGTGTTTCGCCTTTCCACCATGCTTCTGAAGAAAGGCGCAGAGAGAGGGCTCACTCCCTTTGCAGTAGGAAGCATTATGATCCGGGAAACATTAAGGAAGGAATCTGTAATAGAGAAGATTGTTCAAGAAGCACAAGAAGCAGTGCTCCCGGGAACAAGTGAATCAGGATTCCTTGAATCTGCATCACTTATCATGGATCGTTACCTTGACGAGTTTACTCCATAAGACTCCAAAATAACTAGTGTGAAAGTATGTAGATCTTGCATATTTTGTATGGTCTGTTATAGTACGTTTGCAAGATGGACTCGACAATACTTAACCGGGTTGTAACCTTGAGGGGTTCTCCCCCTAAGATAGCAAAGTAAATGCGTAAATCTATATGGATGCATATTTTGTGTGGACTTTTTGAAGCATGTTCTGTAAGAATAGTCGAATAGTATTGGACAATATTAATAAATGAAAAAAAAGAGCTAAATTCTGTTTTTGAAGAGGAGGAGAGAATGGAAACGATAATTTCAATTCTTCCATTTCGTTAGCTTCAGATTAGAAGTTTGTGAGTATTAACATCAACTGAGATGAGCTTTAAAACGTTAATCTCTTTGTTGGTCAGTCTCATATTTTCAGGTAAAAGAAAAAAGAAAATAAAATTATGAAATAATTGATATTTTTCAATTGCTTACGATTATTTAGGAGTGTAATGTCTGAAAATTATCATTGCAATTCAATCAGGGTAATGTGGATTTTGGAATTTTAAGGTTAAAATTAGAATTTTCCGAAGGTAAAATTGTATTTCATGAAATAACTAGCTTCGAAGTGATCTTTTTATCTAGTTTGCAAATTCATCCATAAAATCAGAAATTGTCACCGCTCTAGAAATTTTTGTCTTTTAAAATTGGATAGGGATTGGTTGGTTCAAGCATTTATTAATTATTTAAGGCCACACTGACAGAATTGCATTAAATAGGTTGGACATGGTCCAATTCGGTCCCAATTTTCAGGTATATAGTAAATGAAATCGGGTCCAAATTTAATTATCGAGCTGTCTAGACTTAATTTCGTTCGGTTATGTTCCATTTAGTTCAGGGGTTCCGCACAATAATTTTTTTTTTTTTTTATATATTTTCAACAACGCTGCGTTAATATAACTAATGACACATTTAATTTTAGCTCTTACAAAATAAGGTAGTACAATCCCGTGATATCTTTTGCGCCTCTCCTGCGTTAATATTCTTGGACTATCAATTAACTCTGCGAGTCACTTCAACAAATGAAAAGTGGATATCTCACAAATCTATATATGATAACACCAATCAATATTTGGTAGGCTCGACTAGACACGAGTAGATAGTGTTAAGAAGAAAAAGAATTTAAAAGCGTGTTCGTTGCCCTGTGCAGCATTATTCAGTTCTACGTACATATTGAATGTCATTGTTTTTAAGTTGATAACCCGGCCAAGAAAGCCACCCCCGTGGAAGGCAACCATGACGATCCATATATAAACTGTGCCACGGTGAATTTGCTTGCCTCTGTTGCAGATTTTATAACCCGATACCCTGGCCATTTAACGCACTGTCCCACAGCAGCACCGGGACCATAGTTCATGTACTCGCCATAGTACAATGTATCGAGAGCAAACGTCGCGTTCCACTCGAGCCATCCATGAGGATGAACATGACCACCAATGTAAGACATCATATACACTGTTCTAGAATACATTTTCCATGGCCGGCCTCAATAGGTTGCAAAGCTTCCATTTTTAACTATAGTCATAGTATTTCTTAACCTTGGTCCTGGATGTGAATCTAGATTTACCCTTGCCCTTCTTTCTACTTACATTATTACTTGATTCGTCACTACTCTAATAACAGTCATGACTGTTTTGCCTAAATTGAGTTTTACCCCTCATCATGTGAATCTCATTATTTTTCTTATCATGTTTTTCAACTCTAATCTCCATCTCCTTACTCCTAGGGAGTCAATGACAATTTCAGGCGTCAAAGTATCTCTACCATACTTAATAGTATCTTTACTTCTTTATAAGTGTTATGTATGAAATTTAGCAAAATAATGGCCTTATAAGTATCAGATACTGACTCTTCACAGTTAACAATATTTTGAACGAGTTTGTTAAACACTTCTAAATTGTCATCAAGATTTTTTGAAAAATCCATTTGGAAATTGAAAAAAACGCACAAGTAAAGTTTGTTTAGAGTAAATTTGAGCAAATACAAGTCTTCCAACCTTTTTCAAAGTTCTTTAGTGATTTCAGTTTACCCATTTTTCTCAAAACTGCATTAGCCTAGTGTAAAATAATTGAGGTATAAGCAAACTCACCAACTTCTTCTTTTTGTTCTTTTGAAAAATCAGCGAGAAAATTGCCATTAACGACTTTTGAAACATTTTGTTGAATCAAAATATCTTTCATTTTTTGTTGTTAGATTGAAAAATCACATTTTCCATTAAAAGTTTCCAAATCAAAATTGAGAGTTGTCATTTTTAATAATAAATCAAAAATACAAAATTACAATTAAGTCACACAAAGTAGACATATGTTCGCAAATATACACCTCTTTATATTCTCAGGATTTCATAAGATTCTCGATCTTAGATCAAGGGAATATTCAAACGGGTAAGGTCTAGGTACTCTAATAACTTAACAGTGCAACAAGAGATATGTCAACCAAACAATTTCACTCACAATATGTCACAGAGATAATATGCTGAAATTTATCAAATAAACAATTTTAATCACTTAGCAACTAAAAGCAAGTAGTTCCTAATTTATAGCACAGACAATGGTTACCCCATAAGTAACCCCAAACATATTGTCACCCCACACGATGACGCGTTTGTGATGGAAATTAAACGGGATTAGCTAATTTATCAAAACGAACCTATCTGAGTCCGTAAATTACGAGAAATATGATTTTAACACTTTAGGGCCACCACTATTAGCCATAAAGTCTCCCGCAACCGATCGAATGCAAAACTGAATTACAAGTGCGTTGGGGCAAAATCGTCCAGATTTTACCGTATAACCTAAAAAAGAAAACTAACACCACAAACATGTTAGAAATCTCTTTAGGATAAGACTGTCTGAAGAAACCTTCACCGGAAGAGGCCACACGAGCCCACACGCGCCTCACCGGAATCACCAAGAGCGACCACCGTCGGCTACCGTCAACTCCACGCGCCACACCTCCAGGACCGCCTCCACCTGCACGTCTCAAATCCGATCTTCGTTTTACCAATGGACTTCTGGATTGCCCGAAAATCAAGCTTACAGGTCCGATATTTTACAAAAATATGGCAGATTTTTTTTATCTGTTTTCTACTACAATTATGTTGGTTTTTGGATCTGTTTTCGCCGCACCACCAACGTGGCTCTGATACCAAATTTTGAGCGGAATATTGAATCTAAAATTTTTGAGCTCAGTATTTCATATGAATACCGAATCGACACCACGAAGTTCCAACACCCAAAACAACCTACAATCACCATGATCCCGGTTGCTTGGTATATGCCCACAAAGGGCACAATATGGAGTAAATTGCACCCACAATAGTAGCCACAAAAGCTAAAGAGGATGAAAGGAGAGAAAACGCAGAAGACAGAAGGCACGAAGCAGAAGCAACCTGTTTTCATTAAAAAATGGATCAGCCAATAACACACTTTCACACACAGCCACAAGCCAAACGGGAGTCAACATATATAACAATGTAGTGGGCTTTTAGGTTAAGTAATAGTTAAGCCCAAGAACAAATAGGTAGTAGTAAATGGGCTATCAACCAAAAGCTGTCCAAGGGATAATGGGTTGGGCCATAAGTAGCTCTAACTAAATAAGGCTACTTCTAATGGTCCAATTAGGTTATGGGTTTAGGCCGATACAATCGTGGTGTCAATGTTTCACTTCAGTCATTGGTCGATGCAGACTGAATAATTAATAATTAATATCATTACCCGAGAGGTTGTTTAACAACAATTTGCCTAACAATTAGGACAAATTTTTTTTTTTTTGAAGTTATTAAAATGGGATGTGCTTTTATACACTAATTTAGAGACAATTTTTAATACAAATGCGTGTGCATATTTAAGTGTAAATTTACATATATGGTCAACGAAATGAGTTGACCATATTATCATGTGTATACTCTATATGTAGGACGTTTCTCGACTAGAATACTAATCATACGTCATAACTTGCATTGGGACTCCAGGTTTCCAAATGAAGTATTTGAGGGAAAAAATAATAAAAACAGAAGAAATTGAATACCTGTTTATTGAAAATAATAATAAAAAAATACAGCAGAATATGACGTATTAGGCAGTATTGAAAAAATAATAATAAAAAATAAATAAATAAATAAAATATATATATATATATATATATAGAGAGAGAGAGAGAGAGAGAGAGAATTGGAACACCTGTTCATCGCATGAACAGGGGGTCCTGGGACAGCTCTACCTTGCAAGAAGAAACATTCTTAGCCACTACTATAGACCCACAAAGAGAGATTAAATTATTAATTACAACACCATGTTTCTCAAATTATTTGCTCTGGACCATTAATTTCTTTCAATAATCTGGATTCTTCTTTCTTGTTGCACACAAGCTTTTACTCTCATAATGGGTAATTTCCTTTCTAATACTCTTGGGGCAGCGGTAGAGTTCTTGGAAGGATGGTACCCATTTATACAGGTGATCAACTGATTCTGAAAGGTTCAGGCGTCAAATCGACCACGTTTTCAACATACAATGACCAATTGAAGACCTTTTTAAAGTTTAGTGATCAATCGAAAACGTGACAATTTTGTTAAACAATCCAAAGAAAAAGAGGAGATTATGGTTTTATTGATTTTTCATTATGCAATTGAATATAAGGAAAAAAATGTTATTTAACCTAAATAAATAAATGAAACTAAAAAGACTATTCTACCTTTAATAAACAATAAAACAAAATAACCGTATATTTTTTAACAAATTTGTCAACGCTGTGATGTGACGTCGCATGTACATTCCGTTAGTCACGTCACTAATTTTCATTAAAGGTTTGTAACGGATATTATGCGAGCGAGTAACGTTCAATGTTTGGATAAGTTTAGTGATCAAAACTCGATATCTTAAATTTCAGTGAGCATCAGGAACCATTAGAACAATTAACTCGTTGCAAATCGGGAGCACATTGCTTTACAACTCGATGATAAGGAAAAATTCAAGAACTACAAAAGTAAATGAAAAGAATTGGTTAAGACTTTCTATTTTGATGTGGGACCAAACAGAACATCAAAATATTGTTTCGACGGAAAAATGTGAGTTGATTATGTTGGTCCTAATATTTTTGTCACTTGTAGATTACTTACAATTTCTGATTTTATTGATGACTTGCCAACGAGAAGAACACTATTGAGCTAATTTTAGTTTTCATTAGTAATTTCTGATTCTCTTCTAAATTATATTATACATAAAATACAATTTCACCTTCGGAAAATTCTGTTTTTATTGTTTACCTTAAATTCCAAAATCTACATTACCATAAATGATATCTAAAATGATAATATTGTCTTTGATAATTTTCAAACATTACACTCTTAACCTGAAAAATTCTAATTTGGGAAATTAGGCCCATGTTTGATAAAAATTCAAATTCAAATTATAATATAAGTCAAAGTCAACAATTAATTTTAACAGCACATTTTATGAGATCTACAACTTTTTAAATATAAAAATGATAATTTCACCCCTATAATTACAAGTAAAAAATTCAAGGAAATAATTAAGAAATTGAATAATACGAATTCTTTCATAAATTTATTTTCTTGTTTCTTTTACCTAACAACGGAGACGCCTACAAAGTGGGCTACCTTAATATTTTTATGTGACAATATTAGACGATGATTATTTCAAAACTCTTTTTTATTTACATACTTATTTTCAATCACATATTCATATAATAAAACATTTTGCACGTAAATTCAAAATTTTTCCTTACTTTTTAATCGCACATTCTTAAAAAAAATATTATTTAAAACTTCATTTTACCCAAATAATAATTGTCAAACGTGGCTTAGGTTGAATACCGTTTGTTGTAAGAAGTTGATCAAGAGTTGGATAATTATCCTACTATAGGTACACCCTATTTTGATGAGGGTTCACAATTTAGTCTAGAAATGGATATGATTTTTCAATAAATTCAATTTGGCTAAAAGACCAGGAAAAAGAGGAAAAGTACTCGTCGTTTCAAAATTTAGCGCGTGTTTGGACCTCATTTTCATTTGTAAACACCATTGCACAGTAAACAACTCTTTCTTTATTCAAGATTTCTCGCACCGACCTGACAAAAGTCCGTCAAGAATTTTGCTTGTTTTCCAATTATACCCCTGTGATGGCAAAGAAATCACGGTGCATTTTTTTGAAAATGGGTAGTTGGAGTTATGGGTAAAATTGGTAAAGTTTAAAGAGATGAATGAATTTTGACATACTTTTGTCAATCTTAAATAAAGAAATAATTGTTTACTGCGCAACGGTAAAAATATATCTACAAATGAGATGAAAATGAGCTCCAAACAAGCGCTTAATTAGAAAGAACAAGAAAAAATTCCAATTAATGATTGATTTTTGAAATGTTTATAGACAGATTGGTATAAAATTTCAATTTGGCTAAAAGATGAGGACGCATGGTTGCCAAGCTTATCCATGAGATGGCGAAGAACGAAAAGATTCTTTGCGAGGATTATCTTATCGATTTCTTATGATATGAGTTTCGCCAAATTTATATCAGTAAGAAAATGCCAAAAAATCATTCGCAAGTTGCAATGTGTATCCACAGAAGTTTCAACGAATAAGGGTCCATTTTAAGATAGTTAATTGTATGCTAATTCTTAAGGTTAAACTTCTTATTTAACTCAAAATCATACAAAAATTGTAAGTATATACTCTAAATTTTATAAAAAGGATTGCATTAAGCTATTAGTACTGATTATTTGTGCACCTTTATTAACATATGAGGTTATTTGCGTCATGCCCTTGATTTGATCTGTTAACAAAGCTGTCAAACTAATTGTACAGATGATGTGGTGGCATGTATCATGCCCTTGATTTGATTTGTTAACAAATTTGTCAAACTAATTGTATGTAGCATAACTAAAAATGACTTTACTCATTTTTCATCCTCCCTCGCTACCATTGAACTTCCTTTATTTCAAAGAAAACTAATAGTACGGTTGCAAAGCTTAAAAGGTAAAGTAAAATTACTTTTAATTATCTTTTGTATCCTTGCATAATTTGATTATATTGTTTTCATAATTTTAACAAAATTACTTTTTTTTTTTCTGGAAATAACTCTTACGTTCAAAATAAATTACTTACCCAATTTTGACTATTAAGAACTTTATTTATTTAAAATCTTACTTAACTACTTATAAGTAAACCTTTTAAGCTTAGCCAACATGCTCTGTCTACATAAAAAACCAGATCATCATATATTCGAATAACTAGTGATCCAAGAAGTCCCCAAAACCTATGTTCTTTTGATAACTTTCATGTTGCAAGAGAGAGCTTTAAGAATTTTCACACTAAATTGTGCAAATCTTTCGAGATTTTGCTGTAAATTTTACTGCCAATTCTTTTTCTCTGTCCAAGAAACATGTGGGAGAAAATGTAACCATTCCTACTGAAAATGTGGAACTGCATGCATGTAGCCATTCCAACACCCAGATCCATCTAATGTCCTAGTGCTTGGAGCCTTGGGAACATTTCGTTTAAAAGCTCAAACTTTTACTAAGTTTTTGTTCGGTATGGATCAAAATTAGAATAAAATTTCAAGTAAAAATTAACAATTAATTTTAATAACACATTTCACGAGTCCCACAACTTTTTAATTACACATTTCATTAATTCTTATCAAAATTTACTAAAAATCTTATTTTAATCTATACCAATGAGCATGGTGGAGCCATATACAATCGAGTGTAGGCCGGTGATTGCACTCAACTTTGGGCGGTCACAGTTAAAAAATTGTCGGCGGAGGAGGGCAATACCAGCACTCAACTTTGTGTTACTGTGAATGAAGATACAGCATCGCCTTTTTCTGAAGTTGGAAACTCTATATGCTAAGCTCTTTCCTTCGGTTCAGCGGGATAAGATTGCCCCTGTTTGTCATTAGCTTAAAAGCCTGGATACTTCATATTTACTTTCATTTCTTGAAGCAAGAATTGAACAATATGTTGAATTCGGTGTCCACCTCCTTTCTGGCACAAGGCTGATAACTGAAAAGAAAAATGTGGGTAGTGCAATTCCTCTATACAGTCCACTTTGTAAATAAGGGTATGTTAATTAATATGTTTTATGTAGATTTTGTAAAAATATATGGTTATAAAATAAGGAAAATTATGAATATACATAAAAAATTATTATTATTTTAAAAAAAAATGTATAGTTAAAAATTAGTTTGTGAAAAAATAAATTTTAAAGAATGTGTATCAAACTTAGCTAAATGTTTAATAAACTCTCTGGAACACATCAATCTCCAAAAAGATTTTGCACTTAAAAAGAAGAGAGATTTCTTAATTAAACAAGTAATATGAATGTATTGAGAAACAATGTCGCTTAGGATAAGAATTAGTCCCGTTTGGCCCCATTAAAATTATAATACATTTTTTTCTATTTTCTTATCAATCATACATTCTCCAATAAAATAATATTACATATAAATCAAAAACTTTTTTTGCCCTTTTCAACCACTCATTCTTAAAAAAAAAAATATTCAAAAAATTATAATCTCAAATACTGGGTGCCAAAAGGGGGCTTAATGTTGGATATGTGATACAAATTAAAATTTATCCTCGATAGATTTGTGATTGGCTATTTTATTTTTTTAATCGTTATATTAGGTTAGTCACTCATGTGTTAAAGGATTGAACTCAATAAGATCATTCATAATTATAATGATCATGAAAATGAAGTTTAATGTTCTTTAAGTTCTTTGCTACACATATTTCTTTTAGAAATTAGGTTTTCGTTTTGCTCCCATTATTTGAAATTTTAATAGTTGAAATAGTGTATTTTTTAAAAAAGTAAGTGATTAAAAAGGAATAAAAAATTTTGAGATTACGTATAATATTATTTTATAGAGAATTTGAAATTAATAAAAAAAGAGAAAAAGATAAATTATAATTTTAACGAGATTAAATTTGAAAATGCCATTTTATTTGTAAAAATAAAAGGGACGTTTATATTTTATTATAAATTTACTAATTTATTATTTTTCTTTGGCACTAATTTACTGGTACAAAGTTCTAGAACATCTAACGAGTCAAAAATCTCCCGCATCTCCGGAAAAGTTTAACGGTGGGACCTCTTCTCGCAATTCTATATAGGAAGCTAATAAACATTCCATATACACTAGCTCACACACTAAAAACTGAGTCACAGAGAAGAAAAATAAAAAACTTGGGACCAAAGTTTCAGACTCGACCTGATGATGAGAAGGAAGGAGAAAATGGATTTTGGGTAGTTTGAATTCGCATTTTCTTGGATTGATTTCGCCGTAAAATCAACATTTTATTGATTTTTGGGCATTCTCTGATTCTCTCCCTCCGGTAAGATATTCAAAATTTTCTTTTAATCTACCCTCTTTTTGGAATATTTTCAAAGTTGATTTCTTGCTTAAAACCCACATTTCCTTGGGCCCTCAAATTTGCAGGAAAAAAATTTCTTGATAGTGTAATTTTTCTGTTTAATATTGGGGGTTTTGTTGAATGCTTTATGCCTTAATTAAGATTCAGCCTAAGCCCTGATCTTTTGTGCTTGATTGTTTGTGATTTTAGGGTTTTTGGATAATAAGGGTTCGTTTCCAAAATCCTTGTGTTTTTTTAAGGGCATTTCTGCACTTTCTTGGATTAGGGCTTGTTTAACTTCCTGCCAGTAACAGTGAAAACCTATTGTTTTTGGTTCTTAGAAAATTGTGGAATTCAGTGATCAGTATATGTTCTTTGGGATAGTTTATTGATTGATTATGTGAATGTTGAATCTTGGTAATATTGTGATGGATTCTTGAAATCGAAATAGAAATAGATCTTGTCAGTTGGATAGGAGGACGAGTTTTGGTAGTCTAAGGCTTCAGTGTCTATGGCTAGTGTTGCTCTTGGTCCTGTTTCTGAAGATCATTGGAATTTTCCGGGTTGTTATTCGGCTAAACATGGTCCCCAGTTGAACGACTCTATCTTAATTTACCTAACTGTTGGTGGTTCTGTAATCCCGATGCGTGTTCTAGAGTCAGATTCAATTGCTTCTGTGAAGCTTAGAATTCAATCACGCAAGGGGTTCTTTGTAAAAAAGCAGAAACTTGTCTTTGATGGGAAAGAATTGTCTCGGAACAATTCTTGCGTGCGGGACTATGGGGTCACTGATGGGAATGTGCTGCATTTGATTCTTCGGCTGTCTGATCTCCAAGTCATCACTGTCCGGACTGTGTGTGGTAAGAAGTTTGAATTTCGTGTTGAGAGAAAACGGAATGTGAGATATGTGAAGCAGCAAATTGCTAAGAGGGAGAATGGTTTTTTCGATCTCAAGGATCAGGAGTTGTTCTGTGATGGTGAGGAGCTTGAAGATCAGAGGATCATAGATGATATATGTAACAATAGTGGTGCAGTGATTCACTTGTTGGTCCGTAAATCGGCCAAAGTTAGGACTAAACCACTTGAAAAAGATTTTGAAATTTCAATTGTTGCATCAGATGTGGAGAAGGTAGCTGATGCAGTAGATGTAGATTCTTGGTGGGGAATGCATAATGAGACACTTCAAATTGTGCCTGCAAAATCTTTGCAAGAAGATTTTGTCTTAGAACCACTGACTGTTTCCAAGATTTCATTGTCGCCAGTGATTAAGCAACTAATTGGTGCCTCAATTCATGGGCTCAAGAGAGGCAAGCAACCTATTAGATCATCTGAGGGATCTGGGGGTGCTTATTTTATGCCAGATTCATCCGGTCAGGACTATATTTCTGTTTTCAAGCCTATTGATGAGGAGCCCATGGCTGTAAATAATCCTCGAGGGCTACCCTTGTCCACAAATGGTGAAGGGCTAAAGAAGGGAACCCGAGTAGGGGAAGGTGCCCTAAGAGAAGTTGCAGCATATATTTTGGATCATCCAAAGGGAGGACCGCGTTCATTTCATAGTGACGAGAAAGGCTTTGCCGGGGTTCCTCCCACAGTAATGGTTAAATGTCGGCACGGAGGATTTAACTATCCCGATGGTTATCAATATGCATCTGATAAGATTGGGTCATTGCAGATGTTCGTGAAGAACTTGGGTAGTTGCGAGGACATGGGCCCTCGTGCCTTTCCCGTTGAAGAAGTTCACAAGATATCTGTCCTCGACATAAGGTTGGCAAATGCAGACAGGCATGCTGGCAACATTTTGGTTCACAAAGAGGGCGAAGAAGGTAGAATTGTGCTTATTCCAATTGATCATGGCTACTGCTTGCCGGAGAATGTAAGTGTTCTTTTCCCTGTCCATATTCAGTATTTGTCGTGCCAAAATATTGGTTGGTTTCTGAAGATGCTTTAATTGACTGCTTTTATACTTTTAGACCATCTCCAACCTTGCACCAATATTTGAGTTAAGTTTTGCACCATTTTACGCCAATCTTGTACAAAACGAAGAATCATCTCCAATCATTACACCAAAATTTACACCAAATGAACAGTACTTAATCTTTTTCTTCTCTTTTTTTCTTCTTAATAATTTATTTATTTGAAAAATTATTTCTTTATTTATTTTACAAAACATAAATTACTAGATAAATAATTACGTTAAATAATCGTGTTTGCTATATTTTAAGTTGTTTTTTTGTGTTGCAATTTTAATTAATTCATAAATTATTGTTTTTTACATTATTAAAATTTATTTTAAATACAAATCATAATAATAATAATAATAAATTATTATTGTATTAAATTTTACTTTGCACCATTGGTGGCACATTTGATAGCTTCTGCACCAAAATTTGGTGCATTTTGGTGTTTTGGTGTCTCCTTTGGAGATGCCCTTATGCCAGCACCACTGTGTTGAATTTTTGTGTAACATTGGATGTATTACTTTTCGATTTTGTTATTTTGTCTATGAATTTTCTGGAACTATTGTGATATCAAGGTACTATGAAATGGAATTCAGAAATACAAGTAATAGGGGTTTGAAATTCTCCTAGGATTGTGCTTCTAACTAGCAATGAAGATTGATCAATGCTTAGCTACCATCCTAGTATTGTATATCCCCTGGCCTTTTCCCTTTCTTATCTTTTTGTCATTCCCCTTATCGCAGTTTGAAGATTGCACATTCGACTGGCTCTACTGGCCTCAAGCTCAGCAGCCCTTTTCTCCTGATACCATTGCTTACATAAAGTCCCTGGATGCTGAGAAAGATATTCAACTTCTGAAGTTATACGGCTGGAACATTCCACACAAGTGTGCGCGTGTGTTTCGCCTTTCCACCATGCTTCTGAAGAAAGGCGCAGAGAGAGGGCTCACTCCCTTTGCAATAGGAAGCATTATGTTCCGGGAAACATTAAGGAAGGAATCTGCAATCGAGAGGATTGTTCAAGAAGCACAAGAAGCAGTGCTCCCGGGAACAAGTGAATCAGGATTCCTTGAATCTGTATCACTTATCATGGATCGTTACCTTGACGAGTTTACCCATAAGACTCCAAAATAACTAGTGTGAAAGTATGTAGGTCATGCATATTTTGTATGGTCTGTTATAGCACGTTCGCAAGATGGACTCAACAATACTTATCAGGGTTGTAACCTTGAGGGTTTCTCCCACTAAGATTGCAAAATAAATGCGTAAATCTATATGGATGCATATTTTGTGTGGACTTTTTGTAGCATGTTCCGTAAGAATGGTCGAATAGTACTAAACAATGTTAATAATTGAAAAAGAAGCTAAGTTTTGTGTTTGAAGAGGAGAAGATAATGGAAATGATAATTTCAATTCTTCCATTTTGTTAGCTTCAGATTAGAAGTTTGTGAGCATTAACATCAACTAAGATGAGCTTTGAAACGTTAAGAGGTTGTTCTCTTTGTGTTTCAATTTTTAGTTTTAAATTCATTTTGAGTTTTGCGTTTTGAGTCTTTCGATTGGCCATTTTGAGATCGCTAAAATACGTTCTTTTTGTCATTTTGAAAAATTATTTTCAAAAAAAAAAAAAAAATTTTCGACTTGGTTTCAATTGAAAACATGCAAAATAACTTTTTTTGGTGTTTTTTGTTTTCTTTGTAAATTTTAAACTCATTTTTAGAAATTCGTTTTTGAAATAGGTAAGTAAACGTGTTTTCATTGTTTTCGAAACTTGAAAATTGAAAAATGGTATGAAAATAGCAAAGAGAACCGACCCTAAGTCTCTTTGTTGGTCAGTCTCCTTTTTTCATGTAAAAGAAAAAAGAAAATAAAATTATTGATATTTTTCAATTGCTTGTGATTATTTTCTTGAACTTTTATTCTTGTATTTCCAGGTTGAATAATCATTTTTACTTTTAATTTCCCAAAATAAAATTTCTGCGTTGATGTTTGAAAATTATCATTAAAAATCAATCAGGGTGATGTGGATTTTGGAATTTTAAGGTTGAAAATAGATTTTCCGAAGGTAAATTGTATTCCACGAAAAAACTAGCTTCAAAGTGATCTTTTTATCTAGTTTTCAATTGATCCATAAAATCAGAAATTGTTAATAATCTACCATTCATCAAGAATTTTTTTCTTTTAAAACATCATGTTCTATCTTGTTGGTAATAGCATGTTGGGTACGGATTGGTTGGTTCAAGCATCTATTAATTATTTAAGGCCCCACTGACAGAATTACATTAAGTAGGGTTGGATATGGTCAGATTCGATCCGAATTTTCAGGCATTTAGTAAATGGAACCATCTAGTCTAATTATGAAACTAATCGGGCTCGGTTCGGTTCGGTTCGGTTCCATTCCGTGATTCTGTACAATAATTAATTTTTTTTATATTTACAACAATGTTATATTAATTCAACTATTGACATATTCAATTTTAGCCTTTACAAAATAACGTAGTCCAATCCCTTGATATCTTTTACGTCTCTCTTTGTTGAGTTCTCATGGATTTGACAATTAAAATCACAGAAAGAGGAAGATAGCAAGCTCACGATAATAAATAAAGACTTTCAATTTGATTTCTCCATACAGAAATGACACTATAATAGAATAAAAGATTTGGGTAAAATTTAGATTGATTTAATTAATTGGACTTGAGTTAAAAATTAGAAATAGGAAAATCATATTTTAGGTTTGAGCAAAATTAATTAGTTAGGAAATTTATTTATAAAAAAATAAAATAATTTACTTATTTAAGATTAAAAAAAAAAACTAGTGATATTCGGTTATTTGGTTCTTAACACAAGTCTCATTTTTCTACATTAACTATATTTGCACATCCGCATATTTTATTGGGAAAATTGTAGTTTGGTACCAAACATTTCACATTTATGCAGACTTTATCCAAACCTTTCATTTGAGCCACCATAAATACCAAACCTTTAAAAATGTCGCAGCTCGAGTCCAGAAGGATGAAATCCATGCATTTGACCGTTAATTGACCATTAAAAAAAATTATCCTCTTTTGACTAATATAGAAGGGATAAAATAGTAATTTTATATTATTCTACATAAAATAATATTATAGTAATTAAATAAAATATTAAAAAATAATATTCTTTTTCTTCCCCCCGCGCCACCCCACCCCAAAAATCGATCCAGAGATCTAGTCAACGTCGGCACCACACCNATAATATTATAGTAATTAAATAAAAATATTAAAAAATAATATTCTTCTTCTTCCCCCCGCGCCACCCCACCCCAAAAATCGATCCAGAGATCTAGTCAACGTCGGCACCACACCATCTCCTCCGATCAACACCGCCCAGTCATCCATTCTCCTCTTCACAGTGCAATATCAGTTGGTGTAGTATCAGTTTTTGAGGAAATCAAAACCCAAAAAAGTAGTGGTGGGGAGAGCCGGCAATTCTTCACTTTATCGACCAAAGAGCCACCGAAAATATACTCTAATAATACATTATACAATTTCTCACCGTTTTCATCAGTTAAATTTTCCCCAAAGTAAACCGAGGCCAAAGCCAGTGGCACCACCAAGGGCAAGGCTAATTCCGCCATCTGTGAAAATTCCGCTACACCATCAACACCAAAACTTGAGGAACCAAGTTGTAAACCAACTCCATCTTCATCGATTTCGACACCCGTACTAAAACCACCACCACTCCAAAAATATCTCCACCACCAATGCTGAAACCCACACCCTCACCTCCCAAGGTTTCCAAATTGACACCACCAACACCAAAACCAACCACTCTGAAGGCACCACGACCAACACCATAGTCCTTTCCCTCACCACCAAAGGTTTCTCCTTCATCGCCTCCACCAAATCCAAAGTCGAACCCCCCAAAACAACCAAAAGCTTCTGTTCCACCTACTATTGCCCACCCACCAATTCCTCCAGTTTTTTATTTTTTAATATTTTTATTTATTTAATTAATATAATATTATTTTATATAGAATAATATAAAAGTTCAATTTTACCCCTTATATATTAGTCAAAAGAGGTCAAATTTTTTTTTTAATGGTTTAGTACCTCTAATGGCATAAATGAAAAGTTTGGATAAAGTAAACATAAAGGTGAAATGTTTGGTACCGTGACTGCAATTTTCCCTATTTTATTTAGCTCAAAATTTAATAAAATCTTGTTAGTATTCATCCATATTTTATAAATATTTCAAAATATTCTTGTTTCGACATCAACAGTTTTCACTGTAACTAAGTTGTGTCTGAATGGGTAAAATTAAAATTTCGTGATCAGCACGTCCATTTTGCAAGTTCACATGGGATAATGTTTTCTTTAAAGTTTTCTTTGATAAGGAAAAATAAGTTTCGGACAAACAAGAAAGTTAAGTCACTGCCTTGTTGAATAAGTTCAAAAGAGTAGAGTAGTTTAATTCGACTAAATTTCAAATGAACATTTGAATTTCAAAATTAATAATCTCACATGAGCCGTCATCTTGCGATGGCAATTTAAGAGAAGTATCGGTTAAATATAAAAGTTGAGTTACTCCTCAAAAAAGTTAAGTAACCATCTAATAATATGAAAATCAATAAGTACGAAAAAATGAAAAGATTAATAAAAACGTGAAATAAAGAGAATCCATTCATTAGTTCCACAAAGTAAAAAGTCCCAAGTTATCATTTCAGTAAAAATTACAGTATTCAAACCATTACATTCTTGTAAACACTTGATGAAACTAACCTCCAATACTGTGGTAATTCTTGGACTATAAATTAACTCTGCGAGTCACTTCAACGAATGAAAAGTGGATATCTCACAAATCTATATATGATAACAACAATCAATATTTGGTAGGCTCACAGTAATTCTTGGACTATCAATTAACTCTGCGAGTCACTTCAACAAATGAAAAGTGGATATCTCACAAATCTATATATGATAACACCAATCAATATTTGGTAGGCTCGACTAGACACGAGTAGATAGTGTTAGGAAGAAAAAGAATTTAAAAGCGTGTTCGTTGCCCTGTGCAGCATTATTCAGTTCTACGTACATATTGAATGTCATTGTTTTTAAGTTGATAACCCGGCCAAGAAAGCCACCCCCGTGGAAGGCAACCATGACGATCCATATATAAACTGTGCCACAGTGAATTTGCTTGCCTCTGTTGCAGATTTTATAACCCGATACCCTGGCCATTTAACGCGCTGTCCCACTGCAGCACCGGGACCATAGTTCATGTACTCGCCATAGTACAATGTGTCGAGAGCAAATGTTGCGTTCCACTCGAGCCATCCACGAGGATGAACATGACCACCAATGTAAGACATCATATACACTGTTCTAGAATACATTTTCCATGGCCGGCCTAAATAGGTTGCAAAGCTTCCATTCGATGCCTGAAGATCTGGTGCTGGTAGAATTCTACAAGCGTGAATTGATATACCTGTTCAAGACAAATTCAAATAAGTAAATTCTCTCCCTTCTAACAGTTTAGACGAGATAGTTCACCATAGTGTAGGAACAAATCTCGCCACCACTCATTTACAATGAATTGTGCACATACTGATAGAAAAATGAATCGACCTACATATGTATTTGCCTTGTATCTAATAGCTTCTACTTTTCGAGCACGTTAGTTTGTGCTTAAACGTAAGTCAAACATGCTAGTTCTAAAGTTAATTTTATTTACTTACTTTCTAGGAACATAACTTTTAAACACAACCATGATCTTGTTTGTTTAACAATACCTGTGTTCTGATTCGGGTCTTTTCTGTTCTGGGCAGTGATTGTATTCTTCTGAAGGGCCATAGGTTTTCTGGCATAAATTGTGCAGTTTTGGAATACAACTGCAGCGTTGCCAAAGATGAAATCTACGGTCCCGTACACGTCACATTCACGATAGAATTGTCGTTGCGAATGCACGTACAGGGTATCTTGATACGCAATAACATTGCATCTATATATAACCGAATGATCTGCACCAACACGAAGGGCTACTGCTTGATGCTTGCTTGGTCCTGCCCAGTTCTCAAACGTCACGTCCCTTGCAATGAAACCAGCGCCAGTTGCAGCTGCGTACAAACAAACGTGAAATTTATTAATTAGAATATGACAAAAATTCCATTTATTCACTGGACAATATGAAAGACACGATCACAATTTCTTTTTATTCCTTAAACATCTTGTCCAGTTTTTATTTTTTTCAGCCCACCAACGAATTCTATCAAATTCCACCATATTTGTAGACAAAATTTTGAACAAGTTATAGGGAAAATTTCACCATTAGTGGACCCAACCTACTACGTTATACTAATTCAATCTCCAACAACCTTTGCACGCTAGAATTAGATAATAATAGTTTAGTCTAAAGTTAAATAGTTAAAAATGAAAAAAATTAATTGCAGTACCCCATGCCCTGTAGACAAAGACCTCCAACAATGACATATCCATGTGCCATGACTCACAAATTATATCACCATCTTTATATTCTAGCCACTCATATTTATATATTATTGATAATTTCAATCTATTTCTTTATTTTCCAGAAATCATATGTTTGTATTTTTTTATAACCAATATATAGTACATAATAATTAAATAAGACTTTAATTTTATTCAGAAATCATTCAATTTTATTCGGAACAGATGAGTTCATCGTGTTGAATACACTGATCAACATAAATGCAATTGTGTATAGACGTAAATATACCACGTCATGCTACACTATATAAAGAATCTAGGAAATGAATAATGTTGAGGTGGATAAGGAGGAAATTTTCTTTGATTTTTATTCAGAAGAATGTCATTTGCATTATGTTATCACGCAAAACCCGTCTCCACCCTTCATATGATGTCACATGAGCGGTTAATACTCGTGGATCCTTCGAAATATTTGGATAAAAATTGACTTAAATGTTTATAAATATGAGCCAAACATAAGCTAAGATTACATGCCATAAGGCCGCTAAAATGGTAAATTCTCTTACCTTTTTGTAAAGAAGGTTAATTATTTTAAAAATAATTTATATTTTACTTAAAAAACAAGTAACTTAACAATTTCTTATAAAAAATAGATAAGCAAGGGAATTTTTAGACAGCCTTAAAAGTCTGCATGAGACTCCCACGTGCACATTCTACTGCATAATTTCTCATAATAAAAACCTAAAACTGAAAGTGAAAAAGGTTAAAAAGGGAAAAGCAAGGGAATTTTTACCGAAAGACGCGGTGTGGAATGTCGTCACGTTATCCTGCACACTCTTTCCTCCCGAAATGACTGTTTTGCCCTTTCCGTCCCCAATAAACATCAAATTTGTCTTCTTTCTACCCACCTTTAAATTTTTCTCTTCGTACCTGCATAAATCAGAAAATTATTTGGTATTAATCTTAACTTACACTCATATATGTCTTTTCATTAATTACTTTCATTCAACTTAACGTATGATGTGAATTGTCATTCTAGTCAACGACAAACTACTTCATCAAGAGATTTTAATAGCGAGTTGGTCTCAATCTTACAATAAGAAATTATAATTATTAAATTTCTATTGGGTCCAATCTGGTCAAACTTTATTTTGCTTCCTATCAAAAACTTGTAGGAATTTAGGCTAGTTTTGGACCTTTTTGAGGGGTATTTTTGCAATTAAATAATACATATTAAAAAAATATTTTCAAGAAAGGTTCACGAAAAGAATAATTAATGTCTCATGATTGATGAAATGATGTCAACGGCCCAATATCTACGAAGATGAAAAAACAAAATTATTCATCGACACGTAGTTAAGAAAACAGGGTGACAGGGACAGAAAAGTCAATTTTATTATTGAAAAAAAGGAAGGAATAAAAGGCGTATCGAATAAAGTAAGCTTTTTCCACTTTTTTTTTTTTTGGCCAATCTTAAAAGTTTAAGTAAAAAGTAAATATTTAAAATAAGTAAAGTTTTTACCTAAATATGTGAATTTGGAGACTTGTTTCAAGAATAGTGTACTTACCTTCCGGCCCTCACGTAGATTATAGTGCGGCGAGTACTGTGTTCAGGCGCCTTTTTAATCGCCGCGGTAATCGTTTTGTACGTACCGATGCCGTCTTTTGACACGATTATATCAGCTTGAATCGCCGACACCGGCATGTCCAGTAGAATTCGATCCCTTCTAGATAACCATTTCGGGAACTGTTTGTGTTTCGCCGACAATTTGTGTCCATTATCGGAATTCAGCAGTCGCCGCCGTTTGTTCTGAATTGGGATGCCGGAGAAATCATCGCCGCCTGCCACGGCGTATATCGCCAGAGAATTGCTCACTAATTCGGACAAATCCTTCAATCTGTCCCCCATTTGGTTTTTTACATACCCGTTTAAATCCTCGAACCCCTCGGAGCAGGTGTCTTGATTCGTCAAGGCGGCGGAGAGCCACGTCATGACGTCCTGGGTAGAGCCGACGGAGCTGCCGTCAGGAGCAACGGAGATTAGGGAGCGAGATAGAAGCTCCACCGACTCATCTAGAAGCTCGAGACAATCGTCGTACGCAGACCGGACCCGTGTGTCCATTTCGAGATTATTGATCTCAGACGCTATGTATAGTGCCCTGCCAAAATGCTGTAAGGTCATGTTGACGGAAATGTGAACGAGGTCCTTGTCGGAGGCGGAGAGGGCGCCGGGGAAGTTCATGAGTGAGTTGACACAGAGAGCGGGATAGCGAGTCCGGCTGCAGGTCCTGGATATGGCTTGGGTCGGGTGCATTGACCCGGAATTTGCTCGGGTTCGGAGCCCCATTACAAGTGCAGCAGAAACTGCAGACGCTACTATAAGAGTGGCTGCAATGAATAACAGGAATTTGAGCTTGGATTTTTTGGGATTCGAAGTGGTTTCATTTTCTATTTGGGTGCTTCTTGATGAAGACTCAGGCTCGGTTCCGAGCCTGCCATAGCCCATTCTATTAAGAGAGAGAGAGAGGGGTTGTAGTTTGTCAAGCTATGGGGACTAGGGGAGTGAATTTTATGCTGTTTGAG
This sequence comes from Fraxinus cuspidata, assembly GCA_903798385.1. Classification (NCBI taxonomy): domain Eukaryota; kingdom Viridiplantae; phylum Streptophyta; class Magnoliopsida; order Lamiales; family Oleaceae; genus Fraxinus; species Fraxinus cuspidata. The sequence goes on from CAIGRP010110891.1 coordinate 21,336, forward strand.
TGGGGGTTTGCTCTCCCTCTTATAAAGGAGAATAATATTATTCATGACTATCGGTGCTAGAGTGCCAATTTAGGTGGTCACATTTGAGGGATTTGTTTGAATTCCATTTTTTTTTGTGTAGAATTCATTTTGGGGTGGTGGATTGATAAAGAATGTGTAGTTAAAAAATAAGAAAAAGTTCTTAATTTGTGTGTAATATTATTTTATCGAAAAATATTTGGTTAAAAAGAAGATAAAAAAAATATATTTTGAAAAAAATAGAAATTAAACAAGCTCTTAATTAAATGAAATATATGATATTGTATTTAAATGAATCTATCATTCAGTGTCGTACAATAACGTGACATCTAAATAGCATTACTTTATACAAAAAGGTGTATAAGTATAGGGCTACAACCTACTGTAGGTAGGCTAAGATCATAGCTTCCTAAGTAAGTTTACACGTTTTAGTGTATCACTTCATTGGATCATCCCACTGGCAAGTCAAGCAATGTATCACTTGTTCCAATTGTTTGTCAACTTGTCATAATGAATGAAAAATGTAATTTCAATTATATATATATTGTCAAGTCGCCAGCCTAGCAAGGTACAAGCTCGTGATATAATTTGAGCCAAACTTCAATTGAGCAAGTCAAGCCGTCTCATTTTACTCCCCCACTGTAGTCCTGATATATTTTTGGTGCTAAAAAAACTCTCAGAGACCGGACCGCTATTACACCTTCTTCTATCAAGTGATTGTTTTGGGACATTTTGAGAATGATTTGAGTTAGAGGCAATCCGAAGGCGCGCGAGTTGAGCGATGACACAATATCTATAAAAAAAGAGTTAAAAGATAGACAAATGATGAGCTTTATTTAATATTTTTATATTNGAGAATGATTTGAGTTAGAGGCAATCCGAAGGCGCGCGAGTTGAGCGATGACACAATATCTATAAAAAAAGAGTTAAAAGATAGACAAATGATGAGCTTTATTTAATATTTTTATATTCTTATTCCTAATTACATATCATATCAAGAAATTTTTATTAAAGCAAGAGAAATGGTTTAGATGGTTTAGGTTCCTTCATAGCTAATTTTAGTGTGCTGTGCTTAACTATTTTTATTTATGGATTTTTTCTTTATTAATTGTA
>CAIGRP010110892.1:0-11533 GCA_903798385.1 Fraxinus cuspidata
GAGTGAGGCGAGGTTGTTGGTGGTGGAACCTGGTGGTCTAGGTGGCCGGAAAGTGGCTTTCAATTTGTTTTTGCTGGGTGATGGTTGTAGTGGTGTTGCTGACAGTAGATGTAGTGGTGTTGTAGCTGTGGCGATGACAGTTTTCAAAAGGTAGTGCAGTAGTGGGTCGCGGTGGTGCTGTGGTGGTTGGGTTGTAGTGGTGGTTGACGATGATAGAAAAACACCCAATACGCGTTTTGAAAATTTTGACTTGATTATAACGGAAAACACCGATTTCCTTTGTAAATTTTTAACTTGTTTTCAAAAACGCATTTTCGAAAATAGGAAAGAGAACGCGTTTTCACTGTCTTGAAAAATTGAAAACAAAAAACGACTTGAAAACGTTAAAAAGAACAGGCTCTTATTTTTTTACTCAAATTCCTACTGAGTGTTTGATTGCTATTTTTTTCGAATAAAAATATTTTCCAATTCGAAAATACGCATAATTTTCCTTGTTTGTAAGGAAAACATTTTATTTGGGGGAATATATCATCTTAGGATGACTGAAACAACGCACGAGATTTTTCAAAGCAATAATTATTCTATTAAAAAATGAGATACCGCATTATGAGCTATATTTGAAGTGTGAGGTTAGGTTTCAAGTTCCTACACTTATTGAGTAATGTCAACTATTGATTGAGGGTGGAAGGACAAAGACTGACATTATGATGACAGCATTGATTCGTCTTGTAACGTGTTTTTATCACTAGTACTAAACGAACATTTTAGCAATGAAACATGAGAAAATATACTTCACAACAAAGTGGATGATTTTTTTAGTAATTGTATGACACTTTAGATTGAACGAGAACTTGATGAGAAAATGAATATAGGTTCTATTTTAGATGAATAATTGTTTTAGACGTCGAGAACAATTTTAATAAATAATGTCATTTGATGACGTTTTTGTTATATATAAATTTTATTACATTGACTTTCTTAATTTCCAGTAACATTAGTGAAAAATTTGGATCACTTTTTGTTATATATAAATTTTATTACATTGACTTTCTTAAATTCCAATAACATTAGCAAAAAAATTGGATCCATCCCTAGTCATGTTAGTGTATATTAAGTATTAGGTAATTAGCATACAATGTCCATACCTTTCACTATTATCGTGAAAAACGTTTATACATTCTATTTTTTGACATTTCACCCTTAATCACACTTTCAATTGTGCAAAATGTCCTTTTTTTTTTTTTTCAAAATATATCTTCTACATCTTAGGATGACAGAAACAACGCACAAAATTTGCATGGCTTGAACAAGCACTACTTTTACGACTTTAATAGATTGTTTTTGCTAATGAATTATGATTTTGATTAGTAAAATGAATTATGGAAATTGTGAATGGTTGAGATTTCGTTTCCCGCCCTTTAACAATCCTAGGTTGTACAGTAGCAGAACGATTTTATGTCCAAATAATTCGACTTTTTTTTTTAAAAAAAATAATAAGTTATTGACAATTAATCCATCTCTGTTGCTGCATGTTCTTAAAAATCCAGCCTCTCAAATTCTGTCAACCATTTATGAGATTAGTTTTTTTTTTTGGTGGCCATTCCTTAGGAACGATGCTATGTGTACAAAATTGGATTACAAAAATGGTTGACAAAATATGTGTTGTCAAAATCTGGACCAATGATTTAACTTCTTTAATTATTAGCACGTTTTTATTTTCTCGAGAATTCTCTTTGGCCCAATGCGTGCACTACTAACTTTAAACTACATTTTTAAGTAAAAAATAACATCAAAGTTCAGACAATTTTTTAACCCTCCATATATGATATATTCCCAAATGGAAAGCCACGATCACTTTTAACAAATTGCTTGAATTGGATTTAACTTATAGTATGTTATGTAATGTTTACATGTAGCAATATTGTAGGATGAAATATGAAAAATCGAAACTTGTAATTAGCATTTACTTGGGCTAGATTTTTCCAAATGAAATGCGATTTTTGATACATTATGTAAAACTCGAGTAAGGTTTTGATGCAAAATGTAAAAGTTATGTATGATTTTGATACATCGAGTAAAGTTCATTTATCATTTGTGTAATTTGCAACTATCGACCACGCTATTATCACGTAGATATTTTTATCACGTGGAATGTTTCGTTAGTTTAATTGACAAAATTTAATTTATATATAGATAAATATAAAATTGCGAGTTCATACATTGTTACTATACAAAGTCGAGTTAATGAATTGCGAACGCTAACAGTTACGATTCCGATTCCCAAAAATCTTAAACGAACGCTAACAGTTACGATTCCCACACATTCCATACAAGAAACGCGCAAATTCAGCGTGGAAAAAATTAGGGTTTTTTTTTAATTGAATTGTAATGAATTGCTCACATTTGAGTAATTTGCTTCCGTCGGTTCTCTCTCCTCTGCAATTCAATCGTTTCTCTCTCTTCTACTCGCACTCCTCTCTTTCGACCACTAATTGTAAGCTCTCTCTCTCTCCCTCTCTATCTGTACATTCATTTTTATGGTTATGTGTATTTGTATGTGTGACGCTGCTTCGTTTTTCAGTCTTAAGTTTGTTGTTGAGAATCTCGCCTCAAATTAATTAGTATAATTTTCTTTGATATGAAAAGGGATAAAGAAAAAATATTGGGATAAACCGTTGATGCCCACAAAAACGTGTGCGCATTTTAATTCTAGTTTGTTTAATCTGTGTTTTCTATTTTCTGCTTGTTTCTATTCTTGGTTGCATTCGTAGCCTGATATTTGGCGAATTTTCACTTGTGAACGAACTTAACTTGTCATAATAGTACTTTGGACTTAATAGCGTGGAAATACTGCATAATGGAGCTCAACTGCTTATTTGGCTTTAGTTTTTAGATATTGAATTTATAGGTGCCAGTGCTACATTTGATATATTTCCCTCCCTGACATCTTCTTTGTTTTTATTGAAAGGTGCAATTTGAGTGTGCTTTTGGTAATTTTTTTGTGGTTGTGGTCAAACTAGACAGGTATTCTTAGAGCAACATCTCGAAGACTTTTGATTGACACAAGGGCACAGTATCTGTCAAATATGGCTAATGTAAGTTCACATAAAAAACACATCGCAAAAGCATATTATTTCCTAAATGAATGATACACAATTATGCTTTCTGTCTGCTGCTCGCTTGTCTTTGTTTCTGGTCCAGCATGTTGTTGACCTGGATCAAGAGAATGTTGGGAGTCTCAAACAACAAATAGCGAAGCTCTTTGAAGAATCATTGAGATTCACGGTCCCTGACGAGTTGGATGTAGAGCCTGCAATTGCTTCATGCCAAAATCCTAAATTTGGTGATTATCAATGGTATGTTTTTTTCCTTTTTGTATTAGAGTCCAGTTCAATTTGCTTTGTTACATTACTTTATAATCACTGCTCACTAATTGGACAACTTTTTCTCTTTGGTAAGCAACAATGCCATGGGGTTGTGGTCAAAGGTTAAAGGCAAGGGTACGCAGTTCAGGGGTCCCCAACCAATAGGACAGGTGGTGATGATTATATTTTTGCTATATCTATGTCTTGTTATATTGACTGGAAAAATATTGTGGTATATCATGATTCATTTCATGTCTTAAACTGTAAGCATCAAATATTTATTAGTTACATTTTCGTTTTTAGGCCATTATGAAAAATCTTCCTTCATCAGAAATCATAGACTCATGCTCAATAGCTGGACCCGGCTTTGTAAATGTTGTATTGTCTCAGCAATGGATAGCTAAGGTCATCGATTATTCGAACTTCTCTTTTTTTGGTTGAATATTTTTATGTGTTTTTGTTTATGAAAATCTTACCTAAAGCTGTATAGAGTATTCAAAGGATGCTAGTCAATGGTATTGAAACATGGGCTCCTAAGCTTCCCGTCAAAAGGGCAGTGGTTGACTTCTCCTCACCAAATATAGCAAAAGAAATGCATGTTGGTCACTTGAGGTCCACTATCATTGGTGATACACTGGCACGTATGCTGGAATATTCAAATGTTAATGTTCTACGGAGAAACCATGTTGGTGACTGGGGCACACAGGTAGACCTTTTTTCTGCTTATTGCTCTATTGTGGCCAAGTATTGGACATGCCCATATTTTTGTGTCGTACTTCCCAACATATTAGGTACGCTATTTACTTTTGGTTTACCTGCACTAATTCAAGTTGTGAAAGAAAACATAAATTTGATTTATGATCCTACTCTTATTTATTGTTTCTTTTCTCTTGAAGCAACAGCAATTGATACTTTTATTTTAGAATCTCTCTCTGAGTCTTATACTTGATTGCTCTACTCCATATTTTAGTTCTGATCGTGGTCCAAATGTCCCTTTTAAGTAACATGGTACATATGTATTTCATCAAATTTAGAACTCAAAACTATGCCCTTTTTATTTATTTCTTTCCTTATTTTTTCCGTTGGAATGAGCCAACTTCATTTACTTTTGCCTTGTTGGTTACTTTTGTAGGTTATTTAGAAATTTATTGTTACACAGTTTGATCTTGGATTCTTGAGTGATGTTAAATATAATCTTTTATGAAGTGTTTGTGCTTCATCATTTCCGTCATAAATCTTAAGCTGAATTATATGTTTTGCAGTTTGGTATGCTAATTGAGTACCTTTTCGAAATGTTTCCAAATGGGGAAGTTAATGATCAAGCCATTGGAGATCTAGAGGTGAGGGGAGAAATTTTGAACACTATTTGGTCCTTCGAGATCTTGTCATTTTATGTTCGTTCTTTTTTACTTCACTTTGAGTTAGAAGCTTGTTATGTGCATCGTTTATGTCATATCATAGGTGGTGAGTGATAGCACCGTGTAGCTCTACATTTTATGATTTTTACGTAAATAATAAAGTAGAATTACTCTATATGTTACTTTATCTGTGATTTTTAAAAGAACGCTTTTTATTTTTTTTGGAGGAATATGACTTATCTAATGATTGTTAAAATCTCTTGAACAGAAGAATTTATTTACAATGCCTACCAAGTAGCTTTTCAGATAGAAGATTAAGCACCTTTTTAGTTGTTTTATGAAGATTCAATATTTCGGTGACACATGAAATAAAATTGTATCATTTAGCTTTCAGTTTTAGTTTTGCGAAAATTTTCGTAATGACCGATGACGCAAATCTCTCTTTGTTTAAGCAAAATAGTGCTGTAGGAGAGTGGGAACTATTCTTTTTGGCCATTATGGCAAAGTTTTCTACATGACATGGTCACAATTTTCAATTTTAATTTGATAGATATGCTATTCAAAAGTTGGAATAGGCATTGAAGTGAAGGTCAGGTTTACTGTGATTTGTTAGCCAACATAAGTCAAGCACTGATTATTCAGCAAAAAACAGAAGTCAAAACGCTAGTGTGTTATTGGAAAAATCTGTCTCATGTTTGTTTCTCTCTTTATTGAGATTAAAACTCCATGTGATCATGATGCCAATCAGAAATTAAGAGTTCCTTATTCCTTAGTGGCTAGGTTTTATGCTCAAGAAAGAGCTTCTATTTCGGTGATTATTAACGTTTTATTTGTTCTGTCATCTGTGGAAGCATACTTGAAAAATAAATCTAGTTATCGCAATTCATTGAGACAAAGTTTGATAAAGTAGGATGCACAAAGGTTCTCCTTTTGATTCAAATGCGGCTTTTCAGGCATTTTATAAGGCATCAAAGCAGAGATTTGACAGTGATCCTGCATTTAAGGAGAGGGCCCAACAGGCTGTGGTCAGTCTTCAGGTGAATTACTTGGTAGCTTAAGGTTTTGAAAATTTGACTCCTTATTGTTACTTTCTTTTAACCCCGAAACATCCCCCATAATTGACCATAGTTTCTTGGTAAATAACACTGTAAAGATTTACAGACTCCCATGAAGGTGGAATATCATCTACTTGAGTGGAAGTCTCTAATTATCTTTTTTACATGATTCTCTGACCTTATTCATATTATAGGGTGGAGAAGAGAGGTATCGGACAGCATGGGCACAAATTTGTGAAATCAGTCGAAAGGGGTATGAAAGGGTTTATGACCGGCTTGGAGTCGAGTTAGAGGAAAAGGTATCAAATATCTCTTACTGCTTTAGTTGCTTGTGAAGGTTTATTGTAAATCTCGTGGTAAATTTTGTTATAAAAGGTCATTCATACCAAGAAATTAGCAAAAACAACGCAATAATGCATTTTGTCACATAATGAGCCACTTTGTAAAGGATTATTTCATTGTTTTATGTAAGATATTTTCTGAAAATGTGACAATTTTTGTCTACGGAAAACTTTACATTTCCTATTTGCCTAGACCTTGGTTTGGTGGAGTGAAACAATCTTTGTTGCCTTGATTACTTTTTGTACTCAAGTTTCGAATGAAATTTGGCAAGCCAAGAAGGTTCAATTAATGTCTGCATTGCACAGTTGACTGAAGATGATATGGTGTCTAATAATATTTTTAATGTATTTCATTTCTTTTATGCTCCAGTGACAGTGTAATATGTGATATTGTGATATTTATTTTTTTCAACTGGGTGTTCAGTGGCACTTATTTTTGTTTTCCTTTTATCCAGGGAGAAAGCTTTTACAACCCATATATTCCAGGGGCTTTAGAGTTGTTGAGTAAACAGGGATTAATTGAAGAAAGTGAAGGAGCTCGTGTTATATTTATTGAAGGGAAAAATATTCCTCTTATCGTTGTGAAGAGGGATGGTGGTTACAACTATGCTTCTACTGATCTTGCTGCATTATGGTTAGTTCCAAACTTTACATGTTTATTGTTGGATATTTTCATGGAGATTCTCTATATTTTTCTTTGTGTCAATTTATCTTACAGCTTTTTCTAATTTACATAAAGGGGTTAGTTTATCGCTCATAAAATTCTATCACATCAACATAGATAGATTTGGTCATTGGTCATGTAGATATCTGCTAAAACTGATAAGATTTTGTAACTCAACAAATAGCAATTATGTAACTGATATCAAACTTAACTGCACTCTATATGGTGTTCTGCATGTGTGCAAATTGTAGGTATCGACTTAATGAAGAAAAGGTGGAGTGGATTATATATGTAACTGATGTTGGCCAGAGAGAGCATTTTGAAATGTTCTTTACTGTAAGTTATGACATTGTCTTAATCTATGATTACATGTTGCATAAATCCTTCATTTACAACCTTTAAATCATATGTGCTGTTAAGTTTCTAGTCTTAATGCCTCTCCATTTTTTTCCAGGCTGCCAAACGAGCTGGTTGGCTTCCTGCTGAAGATAATAAGTATCCCAAAGCTAGCCATGTAGGATTTGGGCTTGTTTTAGGAGAAGATGGAAAAAGATTTCGCACTCGCAGTACTGAAACTGTCAAATTGGTTGATTTACTCGATGAAGCCAAAAATCGATGCAAAACAGCTTTAATCCAAAGAGGTAAGATAATAGTTGCTTCAGGAAAATCCTTGCATTTGTTGTCTGCACTTCAACGATTATCTGATCAGTAGAAAATTAGTTTTTTTCCCAACTATCAAGTTATATTATATTTTAGCAGGCTGCTTCTGTCTGATTCCAATGTTTTAGATCGGAATGCCATGTCATGAATGCTTTTCATTTTATGGCCAGGTAAGGGTGAAGAGTGGACCGAGGAAGAGCTTGAGAGAACTGCAGAAGCAGTTGGATATGGTGCCGTGAAGTATGTTTCTTACCTTTGCATTCCTTTTTTCTTGATTTTCGATGTCTCCAGTTTAATTAGAGTGCTAAACCTTACTAATTGGTGCAATGAACAAAATTTCGCTGTGCATTGTCTTGTATAAGGATCAGGATATTTATCAGTTAGTGTTTAAGTTGTGGATCTGGGATTGGGTTCTGAAATGTGTTATTTCCAGTTTGAGACAAGTAAAAGCAAACCTTCCATATTCATTTGTGTAAGAAACTTTTAGCTCTTTATATACAATAAGCTAAGTGGAAGGATCAGAAATTTATCTTCTTGTTCAGTTCTGTATTTTAGTTGGGATTCTAGATTAGATTCCACAAATACACATGCATGTGAGCACATACACAGTGTGTTTGGTTTGACAGATAAAAGTGCTCTTATTTATTTGCTTACTTTTTTTACTGACATCTGAATTAATTTATTTTTGTCGGATATTGAACAGATATGCTGACCTGAAGAATAACAGAGCTACTAATTACACCTTTAATTTTGACCAGATGCTGAATGATAAGGTGGGTTCACAGATTTTAATGCGTTTTATAATGGGAAGAAATTATACAAGGGAACAACTTTTTCTCTACGCGTTTTTTTACGAAAAATTAGGTACTTGGTATTGGATCATATTAATCTTGATGAGCCTCCTTAGTTCCCTTTGTTAAAGTGCCTCGGCTTATTGCTACCTATGCTTTCCCTAGTTAGCCTTTTTTATTTTTTTTGCGAACTAGTATTCTCAATTGAGTAAGTCTTCAGTCGTTCAGTTTATACTTTATTGCCTTTTTCTTTTATGAGCAGGGAAATACTGCTGTGTATCTGCTCTATGCACATGCCCGAATATGCTCAATTATAAGGAAATCGGGTAAAGATATAGAAGAATTGAAAAAGGTAGGATGCTGTCCTCGAAGTTCTGTAAAATATAAATAGGTTTCCTACCTGTATTTTTCAATGTTTGTTATATACTAAATGCTGTTATCAAAGGTTAAAATATTAAGATTTTTTGTTTATTTTAAGGACTTAATTTTTCATTTGGTCTAAAATGTGAAAGAAAATAATATTTTTCCAATAAGAAATTATTTCCAAATTTGATTGATTTGACTAGTCTTCAAATTCCAATTTGGTCTTTTACAAGTAGGGTTCTTGCATCATTATTTTGTATTCAAACTTGAACTAAACTTTTGGCGATAAGCTTGGCTTCTCATGACTGGCCTAAGAATGCCTCCAATTGTTAGTTCAAAATTTTTTTTAACCATATGTTAGTGGCAGCTGGGAACATATTCAACAGGCATGTTTAACTGAGCCCAAAATAAATGTTATAGTCAAAATAGTAACATGTTTTCAATTTTTAACCGACAGAAGTTAATTTTTTAAAACTTATCTATTCATTAATAAACTTTTAAAGCTTACCTAAAAACGTTAGAAGTTCGCAATTGTTTTTAATTTACAATTTAAGGCAATTGTTAATTTTATTTGTGATAGGTTGGAACTTTAGAGTTGGCTCATCCTGATGAACGTGTATTAGGACTTCATTTGCTCCAATTTGCTGAGGTAAGAATCCTAGGAGATATAACCATGTCTATACATGTTGCAATTCCTTGGATGCTTTGACATTTTCTTATATTACTTCATTGTATTAAATTTGGGTTTGCTTTCCTTCCACCCTTCGCAGACTGTTGAAGAAGCGTGCACCAATCTTTTGCCAAATGTGTTGTGCGAATATTTATACAATTTATCTGAAGACTTCACACGATTTTATACCAACTGTCAGGTATGAAGCATAAGTTTATGTTGCACCAAAAATTAAAGTAAATAAATATATTTGAGAAATATTTGAAGCCTTCTCTTTAGTAATGATGATTTTGAGGGTTGCTTGAGAAGAAAGGGTGGGTATTTTGCTTGCTGGCTTGGGCTATTTATTTGCATAGGGAAATGAAATAGGTTCAAGATTGAAATCTAATTTCAAGTTCAGAAACTCGACGAGAAGATGTGCCTTAATGATTGTTAACTCCAATAAGTCTGGAAGCCTCAAAGTACATCTTGTTTTCCTAAAATCAGTTTTGCCAAGGCTATAGTGCATTACGGATGCATATTAATCCGGAATGGAGTTATTGCGATGGGGAAGGGAACTTTGTTGAGATTGTTCTCCTATCTAACTGTTTATGAATGCCACGAGTTGAAGCATGATCTCCTTTACTTTCATCTCCCATATATTAGCTCTATTTGCGATTTCCCAAGTTTTTAGTTAGTAATGCTAGGCTTTATGTGACAAAATCATTTGCTGAATGGCATCTCTGTCAATGCAACTTATATTTTCCTTGGCCACGAGTAGAGGTGTGAAAATGGATGAGTGGCCTGGATGTGCCTCTAATGCAGTTAATTGATTGATTGGACTAGCCCTCAAGAATTATTTTTTTAATGGGAGAAAACTTGAAATCTGTTGAGGCCTTGAAGCCAGCCCCAGTTTAATTTTAGCACACCTAAAACTGTGGCTGTGCTATGAGCGAGCTTGATTAGTAATTGATGAACTAGGAAAATTTTATGTGGTGCTACATTTTGCTGCTTGTAACTTTTACACGTCTACTGCATCTTACAATATAATGGCAGATTCTTGAAGTCTGGATTTTAATTATCCTATTTCGTAAGGGGAAAACAAAACAATTGCACGTCTTATTGATCGTACTTACTAGTCATCTCAACCTCTTCTTTGAAATAAACGCAGGTTGTTGGCTCAGCAGAGGAGACAAGTCGACTCTTGCTGTGTGAGGCAACAGCAGTCGTCATGAGAAAATGCTTCCATTTGCTAGGAATCACCCCCGTATACAAAATTTGAGCCCTTGTAGAATCATGCTCGCTCGATGTGTATTTTGGTATTCTAGTTGCAGGTTGGACCACACCCTGTGCTTTAAGCTTAAGAAATTTGCTATTTATTAACCCGATGACGAGGATGGGTGTTTTTGGGAATTATTACTAAATATTAGTTCTGGTTTGACAACAAAAGAATTGAACCAAATATTTGATATCAAGTGTTAAGCTTGAGCTTTTACATCTTTATATTTGGAAGTGTTGCTGCTGTTGTCTCATATACTGGAAATGCCTGCGATTTATATTTATGCTTTCTGCAATTTTTTGGGGATATTTTAAAATATAAATCACACAATAACCTTGCTCCAACGTCTTAAAATTTGAAAGACATTCAAATAAGCGGAAATAAGTTGGTTTGGTTTAAATAAAAAAACTTTTTACTTGAAATGTATTTAGAAATATAAAAATAAACCCGTACTTTGTATTTAGACATCAGCACCGTGTACGCGGATGAATGTCTGTTCTCTCGGGAAAACTACAAAAAAAAATAGAAAAGCTTCTGAAGAAAATGAAAATATCCCTTCGGTATAAAGAATTAGAAGAAGAAGAAGAATACGACGGCGACTAGTTCTGTGAGAATTGCTGGTGAGTTGACTGGGTTTCGGATCTTATTTCACCTTTTTGCCTAAACCTGATATATGAATTACTGAATAAATGCATTCATTTGTTGTTTCTTGTATGATTCTTTATTTATTTTCATTCTATTCATTAGTGTGAAGGAATTTCTGGCAAAACAAGGTGGCCTGTTGAAATTGTTCTTTACGAGTTTTCATGCTTTGATATCTTTATACAATCGTCTCATCATCGATCTTTAAGAATATATCTTTCTCCACATAAACAATAAGGCTATCATTCATCCACTCATCTCCAATTCGATTGCGTGATCTATCATTTAATATGTTCATAGCTGAAAATACTCTCTCTCTCTACCGTAGCAGTAGCAACCGAAAGAATTAGTGTCAAAGTCAAAAGC
>CAIGRP010110897.1:4041-31377 GCA_903798385.1 Fraxinus cuspidata
CCCCCCCCCCCCCCCCCCTTTTCAACATATAATATTTTCCATACTTCTCCAAATATGTAATTATCTTCTACTAATCTCCCATTTCATTAATATTTTACTTTGCAGCTAATCAAGTATTAATAAATAGTTTAAAATATTATTAGCGGTTTGTTCGACAAAACTTTTGATACAAGTTTAGTAAATTTTGATAAAAGTTGATGAAATATGTGATTGAAAATTTGATACAAATCGTGGATCCAATTAAATGTGGTTAAAATTCAACAAAGGCTAAATATTTCTATTAAAAACTCAATCGATAATTATAGATTTTTTAGTTATACTAATTTTTCCATTGGTTTTACTAATTTTGTACATTTTTACAACAAATGTATCGGCATACCATAATACATCCGGACTTATTTAGTAGTAATACATTTTAGGTTTACGGGTAGATTATTTTTGTTCGCAAACTTTTTTAGTAATAATATTAGACTGTATTATATATATATATATATATATATATATATATATATATATATTCCCAAGATATGGATAGTCAAATCTTTCAAATAAACATTATATATATATATATATATATATCCATATCTTGGGAATCACGAGGGTATTGCTTTGACCTAATGTAAATCGAATAAATTCAAGAGAAGATGGCTCCACCTCCCACAATAACCTACTCCCACTTGCACCAAAAGGTCCAAAACACCCAACAACAAAAAGCAGAAATCCCAAGCTAAAACATAAGGAATACACATATTCCAATTAATATAAATGAAAAATCAATTGAAGTCCCACTGAAAAATAAGGAACCCATAAATCCGTTTCCCAAGTAAATCGGGATCAAAATGAGAGGGGACATACGGGTTCTAATTTACTTGTTTCTAAATATCGCCATTAATAGAATTATTAATGACAGAAATTTCATCTATGATTAAACATTATTGAAATCAATATCTATACTAGTGATTAAGATGAAATTGTATGGTAGTGATACCATTGGTGATCAACAACACAACTTCGTCAACAAATCACCAACTACAATGTCATTAGTGATGTTGTCAAAAATCACCGAAAGTGTTTTGGTTGTCTGTGAGAAGCTGTTGGTGATCGTCTAGACATGACTCATGGTGATTCTGATGAAATCAATATACATTAATGGTTTTGGTGGAAGTACTAACAGCTATACAGTTGACGGTCATTGACATATATTCATTAGTGATTATCGCCAACACCTTGAAATTAGAAAAAATGTATGTAGCTATTTTAATGCGAGTTTTTTATTGTTGTTGTTTTGCCATCTTTTTGTAATAAATTAAAAATAAAAGTAAAATCAAATCAAATCAAAGACCACCAATAGCCGAAGGAAAAGAAAAATGAAACTAAAGACAAAAAAGCACCAATTGCAAAATACATCTACTTTGATGAGAAACATTCAAAACCAAACTGATTTTGCAACTTTTTTTTTTTTTTTGTTACTGTTTTGCCATCTAGAGCGGCTGAAGCAATTTGGGGCCTTAGAAAAAATCGTAATATGAACTTTTTCAAGAACAATAGTAGAAAATTAATGTTGTTGATTAATGGAGCAATTAATCATTGATAGAAATTTCGATGGTGATCATTGATGGTATAATAGTTATCTAATTCAAATTAAGCCCCAGTTTAACGATCATTATTTTAAGAAAATAAAGTTTTGAATAGTAAATTTTAGGAGAATGTATGATTAAAAAGTAGAGAAAAATTTTGGATTTATGTGCAAAATATTTTATTGTGTGAATGTATGATTAAAAATGAGTATATAGAAAAAAAATTAAAAATAATGGTTGTCTAACGATGGCTAATATTTGTTCATTAATTCAAAATGAAATTATCAACAACAATTAATATCTATTGATTATCAACTGTAGATGATCCCCTTCACACTTTCACTAATGATTACTCATGGCAATGTCATCAGTAATGTTTTCAAAAATCATCAATGGTGTTTTCGTAACACCGCCTAAATCTAGATACCTAGATTTGGAATTATTATCATTTGATTTTCTACTAAAATCATAAATGTAGAAAGTCGATTTAATTTTTTCTTCAACATAATAAACATTAATTTGTGATTAATAAAAATATAGAATAATTAAATTGAATGTTCACTTTATTTACAAAATGAATTTAATATTTAAATTTGATAATATTGAGTCCGTGTCACCACAAGTCGTCGTCTCGAATCGCATCTCGAATTATCTTACCTTAATCATCTGAAAATGAGAAGTGATAACGTAGAATGAGCTAATGCTCAATAACCAAACACCATGCATAAGATGCATGCTTATGATATGCATTATTTTAAGATAAAAATTGTTTCTCATTATGTACCCAATTTATTAGACGATACATTCTGATTTAAAATAATAATTTTTTCGTCTAATAAATCAAAATGTAACGAGCAATTATTATTTGGAACCCAATTTATCCTACCGATAGTATCATAAAGCGGTTAACATTAACATTATCATTGAATATTGATTGGATACACCGGTTCCCCACGTCATATTTCTCACTCACACCTTTCATGATATATATATATATATATATATATATATTATCTTTTAACAAAACATTCAGAATACAGATTTAAAAATGTTTTTTGACTCATGATATTTGAAAACTTTTATTCCTTGAAATTTTATGTATGCTTATGAGTGCATTGACGTGCAAAAATATATCATGAGGATATTAATGACATAAAATGTAATAATAGAATATAAAGTTAATATAATAATAAATTTAGGTAACACGTTAACACATGTAGCGATATTACATACGCATGAAGGCAATGAGAGCTTTACTTACCTTGAATTCTTAGCAAATTTCTTGTTACAAATGAAATGATCTCCTAGTTGTTCTCTAGTCAAGTGCCCCCAATATCTTTAACATAATTAATATTAGGATTAATAGCAGAAAACCTCATATATACATTTTCATTTGTGATATACTTTTACCTATTGAAAATCGCAGAAAACTCCCACATTTAAAACATTTTGTGCAAAAAACCCTACTGTTAATATCCATCAGATTTGCAGTTAAAAACATTAAAAAATGCCAAAATTAATAATTACAATTTAAGTTCCAAATTTTTAATTTTTTTTGTAAATTGTTCTCAAATTTTTTATATGCATCAACCACGGTCCCTAACTTTTAAAATTTTATATCCCACCCCTCCTACCTTTCAACCGTAAGTCACCATAGTTATCGTAATTTCAATAGGAAATTCCTAACTATTGTTTTCAAATCTGAAAAATTCATTTCATAATCTAGTCATCCATTCGTACACCATCGGAACCACTACCTCACCACTGGCACTACAACACAACTCATATCTCTATCCCAAAACACACGCACAGGGAAGTTTCAAAAAATTTAGACTGTTTAATTTATAAATTCACAAAAAGAAGGCTGTGAATAACTTGATTTCTGTTGATATCTTGTTGGGAATTCTATTGATTTTGACTTAATTAGTTGTAGGTCGGTTTGTGGTGGGAAAGATTTGGGAAATTTTGCTCGAGAAATTTTATGGTAGGTCGATTCTGTTGAATTAGTAGTCGAAATTTTGTTCGATGGCGATGGTTGGCAGGTGGTGGAGGTGATATTTGTTCTGAGTTTGGTTTGAAAAACCTCACCCCACTTCATCTTCATGCCAACACCAAAGACACCTCTTCAACTTTTTAAACAAAAACATGTCTTCCTTAAAAAATCAAAAGCAAAAATTACGTCTTCCTTCATAAATCAAAACCCAAAAATTTGCCACAAACTTTGAAAATTGAATGTCCCAAATCATTTCAAGCCCTAATCCCAACACGAGAGGGTGAATTCAAGGGTGGTAGCCCCTCTCTTCGAAACCGTGGCCGATAATTTTCCGAGTTAAACCATTTGTACAAGGAAATGGTTGACATAAATTTTACCAACTCCCACAAATATGTGGGACCACTAAAAAAAAACTCACCTCCCCCGCCACCCCCCCAACACACCCCTCTTGCATTTGTGAGTATCTGTCAACCACCTTGCGAACCCTCACCTGTACGAGTACCACGTAGCATGATTGATAATTTCCCAACTTTTTGTCTTTTTCAACAGCCCTCGTGATGATGAAAATGATGATGATTATCCCAATTAGTTTCCATTCCACCAAATCCTAATCCTTAATTTGTAATCTTTTTTGGTTTTTTCTTTTATTATTTTTGGGAAGAAAATAAAGTGGGGTGGGGTGGGGTGGGGTGGGGTGGGTTGGGGTGAAAAATAAAGTTTAAGATTATAGGTGGCACATATAAAAAAAATTGGATTTAATTTGTAAAATAAAAAATAAAAAATTTGTGTACTGAAATTACACTTATTCATTTTTAACTTTGATATTTTTTACTATTTTTAACGGCAAATTTGGCGGATATTGACGGCAGGGGAATTTTTTGCGATTTTCAATTAGTATGGGGAATATCGCAAACAAAAACATTTATAGGAGGATTTTCTACTATTAATCCTTAATATTTAACTATATAAGATGTGAATGCTAACCTAAACAATAAGTATTAAATAAATTTAAAATCACGTAGAACTAATTTAGCAGAACGTATGTAAGAGATCAAAATTGTAAATTTTGTCACCCTCCTGGTTGTCACTACATAACTAGGATTTTACCCAAAATACGTACAATATAATTAACTATAAAATTACAATAAAAGACATAAAACATATAAGCATAGTAATATAAATAAATAAATAAATCACATTTGTATAAAAGGGATATTCCCTTAATTGATCCCATTATTGTGAAAATACATATTTTATTTTCTTCTTTTCAAACACACATTCTTCAATAAAATAATATTACACTCAAATTCAAAAAATTTCCTTATTTTTTAACCACACATTCTCCTTCAACCTATTATTCCAATATGCATTCTTCAATAAAAATGGGGCTCAAACAGGTATATATAAATATTTTGTTCAAATTAAACTAAGGTGCTCTTGATTGTCAATATTTTCCATAGAAAATGTGTTTTTTTTACATAATTTCTTACTTTTGTGATATTTGTTTGACATTTTTTTCCACAAAAAATATTTTCCTTCACTCTCTCTTTCCGTCTCGTCTATCCCCTATGCCCTATCTTATATATCCATCAATAAAAAATTGACAAGTATACTATTTTTTAAATTGAAAATTAAATCAATCAAATTTATTTGAATTAATAATTTTCACGCAAATAATTTCTAGACAATTGAATTGCCTAAAATTTATTTTTCATATAAATTCCATGCTCGAAATCAAATGCACCATAAATATTAAGAGAACTAGAAAATAATCACGCCTACAGTTTTTTTTATAATAAACATTATTATTGTAAAATTAATATTAAATTGAATATAGCAAAGATTTTCTAAAAAAGTTAAAAACGTGTTCCTAAGACATAAATAAATCCTAAACAAGTGAAAGCACATAATATTATTTTGTATTAACTGTAGAATAATTTCGTAAAAGTTTTCATTTCTAGGAAGAATCAACATGTAAGAGTCAATTACATATATAATTATATGATACTACTTATTACATTTATGAGTAACGCATAATTTTAAAAACGACGTGGTATAGAAATAAACATAAATATGAGGTCAAGAATGTACCTTTAAATTGACAATGATCATGCTTTAAACTTTATATCATAAATAAAGTAAAAACCCAATTTCATAAAATGGATTGTACCCAAGTGAAATGTTGGAGAAACTGAGAGAAAGGGATATGCATGGAGATGGAAAAAATGGAGATTAATCATAAAAGTTGTTGAAAAATGAGAGATACTAAGAATGAGTTTTCATTTCTTCATCCTTGACCACTATTAGGCCTGGGCATTTTAATCAAAACCGAATCTTTCGAATCGACACTAAATTGGGGGTTCTAGTCCGTTTCAAAAAAAAAAAAATAGGAACCGAAATAGATAATCGATAACCGACTAAATCCGGTTCGATTCTTGGGTCTTGAACCAAAATCGTTACATGAGTGAAACCAATTTTTATATATTATTTTTTTTTTTTTTACAATTTAAAGACTACTTAAAAAAATAATAATAAAATATATATACACCTAAAAATTCAATTTAGATAGTAATTAGTCTAAAATTCTAAACTCTGAAGACTAGCTCCTAGTCTCCTACCTTCTTACATCTCGATTTATATCAGTTTGTTACATTTCAGATGTTAGACGTGTTAATCTTTTCAATTTAAGCATTTTATGAATCTACAAATTCAAGCTAAATTAAGGTGTAAGTTGGTAAATTAAAATGTTTTTTTTTTACAATTCGAGTTTTTTACTTTCTTGCATTGTTTACAAATTTAAGAGATTTTTTAATTTTTTTTTTAATGCATGGCAAATGAGCTTGATATATTCATTGATTGGCTCGTGGTCGACCTTTTTGTTATCTTAAGCTCATTGTTCTCTTTTGAAATATATTTTTTTCTTTTTTATTCAAATAAAGCGAGTCCAATATGTGGACTATAATTTCTTAATATTATATAGTTATGTATTTAATTTGTATTTTTTATGTCAGTTCGTTTTAAAAGTAGAAGAATTTAAGCATTATTCATAATCAAATTATATGCTCTAATATGCCTCGCTTATAGATTGAATAAAATTTATTAGGAAAAAATAATTTATTTTCAAATTATAATTTAATTTTTGAAATTTTAATTTTCTCTTATTTTTGTAGTTTTTAGTATTCATTATTTTACTTCTTGAAGATTTTTTAGCCGAACTTTCTCCAATGCACAATTTTTTCGAGTATTAGCATGTCGGTATATGTAATAAAATGGCTTATATGAAAATGTTTATTAAATATATATAAAATATGTTTGGGTAGTACCAGAATCGACTGTTCAGGTTTAAGTTTGATTCTAGTATTTACAAGGACTCGAATAATTCTATTTATGGAATACTCGAAGTATAATGGGGGACTTTGGATATTGAAATATCCAGATCAACCCATCCAATGCCCAAGCCTAACCACTATAGAGAAAAAGGACCACGATTTATTCATCCAATACAATATGTCAATGAAGTTTTCCACTATAAAGAAAAAGGATCATAATAACTTAGTTATCTATTTTGTAGAAATAAATGTGTGAAATGGGGGCAATACCATATGGAGTGGTCCACACTTCCATTACAATATGGCAATATATAAAATTCTTGAATTAGTTAGGGGAAACGTTCCCCACTCTCCTAAATGATTTAAGATCAACTCAATAAACATTATATTAATATAAATTTTTCTCTCTTATAACATAATTATTATTAATTACCTTCCAAGCAAATGTGGACAATTGAATAATTATGTTTGGATAATTAAACATATGCATAATTCGGCATTCAGTAAATATAAATAAAAGTAATGTTAATCATAGTGAAAATTATCAATAGTTATCATATATGGCATACACATGACAGTTTGTTATTTGATGTATTAATGCGATAGTTTTTTTATTGTTTCATGTATCAAATAACAAATTTTATATGTATGTCATATAGAAAAACTGTCGATAGTTTTCACTATAAATAACATTATTCAATAAACAATTATGTTTATATAGAAATAATTATTTAATATACTCCTTGAAAATTGGACAAGTTATTTATCACTTTGTCAATTTTGACATAGAACGTTATAAGCATATAAATCCATAGCAAACTATCATTAGTTATCAAATAGAAAGCATATTTAAATAATAACATTTACACAGTAATTTATAATAAAAACATGACATGCATTTATCACAATACAATACTATTTCTCAATTGGGCACTTGGAGTCATCAAAGCATCTCCGTACCATCCATTATAATAATCATTAGTTTATAAAAAACTTTTATAGTACTTAAATTAAAATTTAGATAAATTCACATTCTTAAAGAACATAAATATAGCATTAATTATATAGGGCCCTAGATAGTGTGGTGTTACAGCTTTAGTCACCGATGAAAAGTTATCAGTGATCATTGATTGTATGACTGTTGATAATAATGAATAAAATCAATAGATGTTGATTATTTAGATAAAATTATCGACAACGATACGTTGGTGATTACTAACACGCCATATGATGATAATATTGTTAGTGATATTGTTGGGAATCACCAGTGATGCATCAATCAACGCGGTGTCGTGGTGTTACACACAAAATTTATTTTTATATTTCTTTTAAAATACTGATACATTGGTTAAAATATCATTTTTGTTCATTTTTCTTACAAACTTGTCAACTTATAAGTTGTTTTTTAACTTTGATTTTCTTTCTGATAAATTTTATTTATTTTTATTTAATTTATTTATTGATGAATTTTTTTTTTTATCAATTAATTTATTAAACTATTTTTTTTTCAAGATTTCAAACTAAAAAAAAAAAACTTTTGAAGTCTTTAATTATTTATTTTAATGTTACTAGTTGCGGTCACAATTTTTTTCATAAGAAAAAATAAAGACAAAATATGTAAATTTTAAAAAATTGGAATCTTATATAAATTGGAGACTTTAGACAATCGTCTAACACACTTAATGCTCGAGTTGGCTCTGTCAAAATTGCCAAATATTCGAACAAAATCTTTTGCCATTTTGTTGAGATGACTTGAGAGGGGACTTGAGGCAATAGGGCTAGCGTCGATTTGTGATGGTATAGATATGGTTCAGTTTCAAGATGTTTAAGTAAAGAAATGGAATAAGTCACTTTGTCATATATTTTTGTCCACCTACTTGACAAATGTAACGGTGACAGCAGTTGATTGAATGACAAATCTGATTATTTTTTAAATAGTCTAATAATAGAATGACATGTGACATTCTGTCAAGAAAGATTGAAAAAATTCTAGCAATGTAGTATGATTCTAAATAAATAGCATACTTAGCTAAGAGGAACCCGGAATTTTTCCTTCGGAGGCCTGATTTCTTAGCAATATATCTTTTGAATTGAAAAATCGTTAAATGGAGAGTTCAAAAATAACGAGCTAAAAGTGGCTACTAAAATTAAAATTTAATAATCTATTTTTTTTATCTTTTCGGCGTCACTTTTTTCAACTTATTTTTGAACTATGTTCTTCACTCATCATGATAAATTTTGATATAATTTCAAAGTATTAATGACAAACTTCGCAACACGAGTTCCAGCTTGAAAAACATTAAATGACAAGTCCAAAATAACAACCAGAAAAAGACTCTTAAAATTGGATTTAATAATTAGAGTTCGTTTCCATTTTTTAACGTCACTTAAATTAAAATTTTATTTACTTGTATAATTTTATATAAAAATATGACAAAATTTTGAAGCATCAAATTGAGTCTCTAAATTTAAAAGAAGCAAAAAAGTGAAATTCATAAAACCTTAGGAGGTCTTGCCTCCCACGTGCCACCCGTCTCTCCAACCGTGCTTATTGAGTACAAAAGATACATTTTAACAATCAGATAGGAACTACTTTTATATGATAAGTTACTTATTTTTTACTTTCAACAATAAAAATGATTATATATTATAAAACATATTTATATACTCGTCCGTAAATTTATAATTTTGAAAAAGAAAAATCCGTGTGCATAGTGAAAACAAAGTATAAGTTTTTAAGTAATTAATTATGGTAGTAAAGATTTTACACATGGTAGTCTAGCTTACCCTTGATATGTAAATTTTTTACCAAACAACTGTTACCTCTTGGACAATTCAAGGTAAATTTTTTACCGAGATAATCCAATTCTACTTTTTTTTTTCGTGTTTCATCGCTCAAATTTGTTTATCTAACTTATATTTTTATTTCCGTTTAGACTTTTTTGTGTGTAAATCTAATGGTAAATCTCACGTGGCTGATAGAATGCGTAGTAAATGAGTAATTAACTCAACTAACAAATTGAAAAGGGATCGCACAAAGATAAATTTAAGATTCTTAAGTCACCCGATCTTCTAACTTTCCGTCGTGCTCTTATCATTCTTTCATAATCGGTAGACTCTAGTTGCCAATATATATACGGGGATTGTATTTTAAAAGGTCATTGCACGATTAATTCCTACTTCATCCTGAACAGTGCTCGAGTTGACAAAAAAATGGATCGAACTTCTGAAATTTGTCATTAGTTTCAACCTTAAGTAGACATGTCTAGACAATTCATGCACAGGCTTTTTTAACGTACAGTAACTTGCTGCCTGCCTTTGAATTCTTTATATTAATGCCAACGTTTTTCTAATGTGCCCGGCTCGTGACATATGGTACTATATCATTATCAAGTGTATGTTTAGTGCGTCTATATTGTAAATAAATCTTACATTTCTACTCACATTTATTGTTATTCAAAATCTAACATTTTGAATATTATTACCAAACTTACGAGCTTATTTGTTTGATGCAGGAAACTAAATTCTAGAAAGAAAGAAAAAATACCTTCTATTGTATAAGTTGATATTCAATTAATTTAAGTTCATCACTCGAAATCAAGTGAAAGAGCACCAAAAGATTTTGTCAAGGGGTTGTTTGATAAAATTTTCGATAAAAGTCAATAAAATATTTTGTTGAAAAATTGATAAAAGTTGTGGACTCATGAAAAGTATGGTTGAAATTGAAGTTTGACCAATTAAAAAATTGATAAAATTATATGACACAAGCACTACGATAATCAAAGTAGAGAGTGAAAGTATTTTGTTTTCGAATTTCTAATTAGTACAATGTGAATAAAAAAAATTGTTTCCATTTTATTTGAATTATCCGAATTTCTCGTTAGTACAAAACAGAGGTGGCCTTGGGGTGCGCAGATGGTACGACCTCATAGGGCCTTAGCATTGTTATATATTTTTTGTTCTAGAAGGGTAAATTTTTTTTATATGAAAGAGGCGTCATTTTAAGTTTTTTTTATTGGTGCCTGTAAGCATTTTTTTTAATTACATGAAAGGGTGCCATTTTAGCATGGGGCACCCAAAATCTCATAGCCGACCCTAATACAAAACATAAAATCCCAATATTAATTAGACATCGTCATGGCTTCTGAACAAACTATTCACAAAATATGATATAAACAAGTAGATTTTTAAAATATGAAGGTAAGGTGAATCCCACAATTTATAGGAATGTATTTAAGATTTTCTACCACAAAGCTGGAGTTGATTTAGGTCGAGTCAAAGAACTATTTACCCAATCTAGGGTTAATTGGGTCAAGGATCCATCGACCCAATCTAAGGTTAATTAGACCCCGCTAAGGATTGCGTGACTTGAACTAAGGTCGAATTGACGAGTCTGATTGACTTTGTAGCAATGACATTTAAGAATTTTCAGAAGTCCATAAGAGTCTACTGAGTACTGATTCACTTGGATTAAGGTCTAGATGACAAATCTATTCGTCTTTGTAGCTATGATAGTAAAACCTTTTTGGTTGTCCACGATGATGAAGCTTCATTTAGCAAAATTTATAAATGATCAAATTTTATGCTTGTAAATAAGCCCTCTGTTGTGCCAATCGGGCTATCTCACTATTCATATGGGCTAGCTGATTGGGTCCAATATTGTTTAAACAGGGTACTAATCCAATTGCCTAAAACCATGTTGATAACAACACGATTTTGCTTCTTAAGTGATTGGTTTATCCTGACCTTACATGTGGTCGTATTCTGTCCGTTGGATTTAATTTTTGGACGGACTATAAATAGCCTCTTCAAACGTTTTTTACATTGTATTGAATATTCATATGTATTGGTTAGGGCTCTCTCTCTCTCTCTTTATAATTTAATCTCTGTAATCTTTGGTAGATTTCTTAGCTGTACTTAATGTGCAAGTTGTGAGGTTGTAAGGGATACTGTATAGATTTTTTTATTGGGAGGCTAGAGAAAACTTTCAGTGAAGAAATCTAGGTCTATAATTAATTCTTGGTGATTTAGTTAATTCAAGCGATATCTACTTAGTAAATGCTCAATATGGTGATTATGCCTTTTAGCTGAACATTCGAGCCCCATGAAAAATCATTGTGTTTATTTTCTATTTTCTGCTATTTTACGTTCCTGTAACTTTTTAAGTTTTTTTACAAACTGTAGTTATTTGGTGATTCTAAGACCAATCCCCTCCATTTTGACACGTAGCTCAATCTGCATATAAAAGGACTCAAGAGGAGCATTTCTTCATCTAACGTCTCCTAGTCACTACTACAATTAAGTTTCATCTGTCTGATCCAAGCGTTTCAATTCAATCGTCAAGTCAACCACTGCTCCACATCTGGTCATCTATTTTCACGAAATAAAAAGTCAAAAAGACCAGTCACAAACGTTCTTCATTCCATTTATACTGTCCTTTTACAAGAAATGCACATCAATTAAAAGAGAGGATATAAGAAATAGAAAAACAAATTTTAAGGAAGGTATAGAATATTTATAAATGAATACAAAAATCTACCAAAGTATATGAAAAAGGTCAGATAAGCCAAGATCACATGCTTCCAACTCTACCTGTAGTAGATTTGTTTGGTTTGAATTTAGAAATGTCCACAAGGTCACCAAACAGCTTGTCCTCTGCCTTCGGGACCTTCGCGAATGGGACATAAGATGGAGTTGAAACTTGATATGAAGAGTTCCTGATGACGTCGTCCTTCACAGATAACCCAGTCATGCTTTTCTCAAGGAATTGAGAATTTGGTTGTTGGCTGTAACCATAGCCGTAGCTTGACTTTTGGTTGCCATATACTTGTTGAGGGTACGTATACGCCATTTGATCAGATTGCATTGGCTGAGGAAACATACTCGTCGACTGCAAACTGAAGATTGGTTGAGAATGCAAGCCTGCCAGTTGGTTGTTCTGTATAGCTTGTTTGTCGATTGCTGTTAGATATTCCATATTGAATTGCTGAACGTACGTACCTACAGCTGGTCCATTTGACACAGGTGGTGATCCTTGAAAATATGTGCCACTTGGACTGGGCAACGGCTGGGAGTGAGTCATTACCACTTGTGAAACTTGCATTTGACTCGGGGATTGACCATTGGGCAACTGGTTGTTGTCAACTAGCTGAGGTTCCCATGGTGGAGGTGGAAGTGCACCGCGAATTTGGGCACCTATCAAACAAAAATAGGTAAGAAACTTGGACATCTGCATTTTAACGCCAAATAATAGCACAAGCATACCAATATTACAAGTTATGAAAATTAGACAATTCCCAAAAGCCTGGCCAACTGTAGGAACATAGTATAAGTTCCAATTCTATACCTCTTTGACAAGTTTCAAAAGAAAAACAAAATGCAAATTAGACACGCACCATAAACTGTTGAAGGTGGCGGTTGTTGCTGTGTTCTGAGACCATTCCAGGCAGGAGAGCCTTGTGAATCACGTGATTGTTCATACGTTAACATGGTACTAGGAACGCTTCCTCCATTTGGAAATAATGATGATTGCGGAGACTGAAAATTCTCTTGTTTCTGAAGAATCGAAGGATAAGATTGTCCAATGGAATTTGTGGACTGGTTATGATTACTTTGCGAAAACATGTCAACAGGAACGAGGGCATTCTGCGGAGATAGAGGACTGCCTAGCTGAGGCTCTCCTACCGGAAAAACTGCCAGCGAGTTTGCATCTGCAGGTGAGTTCAAGCTATTGCCACTCAAAAGATCTACCGTCTGATCAGCCTTTGATTGAGATGTTGATGGACCATCAGTTGAAGGAATAGCAGGAAGCAATAACTGTGTCGCTAAACCTGCAGTGGAGGTGGATCTGAAATGAAAAACATGGCAATTAACTTTTTAGATATGTTTTATAAAATGCTGAAATATCAAAACATAGTCATATTCGTTAATTTCAGGAACAAACAACTTAACCAGAAAATCATATAGTATGCAAAGAGTTGAAAAGAACATCTAAAATGTACTAACTATAGACAACATTGAATAAAAAACTACATAGACATTACTTTGATATCTAAGAAAGAGAATCAAATGTGTGACAACTTTATAACTTTATCAAACTATAGCCTTTTCTTTACTCACTTTTTCCCAGATGGGAAGAGGAGGTGATCATAAAAGGTGAATAATTCACACCAATGTCCATGTGCACGGACATGAATGCCATTGGGAAAGAATCTAATATCCAGAAAAGCATATGCACAGGAAAGAATTTTGATGCTGTTGCTGGATTTTCTACAGAGTCAAGTTCTCTTTTTAAGTAGTTCTGCCCCATCTCTCATCATCTTGTTTGAGGTTTATAGTGCAAAAGTTTTGGAAAAACATTTGAGCACTTCAGGACTGTAGATGGATAATTTTAGATAACAATAAATGAAATGATAATATATAAGTAGATAAACAACAAATAAAGAGGCCTATTCCAGGAACAATTTGACCAGTACTTCAAAGAGTACTACAAAATTTACCCTTTGTCTGATTGTTTGCTATCTCCCGTGTCAATAAGAGGAGCATCAACATCTACCAAGGATCGAATAGGTTCAGGTTTAGGTTTCCCTGATGGAACATTGTTTCCAGAAGCAATAAATTCATGCTTGGCCAATACACGTTGCAAGTCATCATTCAGTGATAATCCTTGGTTTAACAGTGATTCATCCCTACATCAGGTGAATTTCAAACTTAATTAGGAGGCACATTGGTAGCATTTTAATTCAGTCAAATAATGCTCTAATCCTAGCCAGAAAATTTCATGTAA
Source organism: Fraxinus cuspidata (assembly GCA_903798385.1). Lineage (NCBI taxonomy): Eukaryota > Viridiplantae > Streptophyta > Magnoliopsida > Lamiales > Oleaceae > Fraxinus > Fraxinus cuspidata. The sequence continues at coordinate 18,727 of CAIGRP010110897.1, forward strand.
AATCACTGTTCAAGAAATAATAACAACAATTATATTCTTATTCTTGTGAAGGACATAAATGTTGAAAGTGCACGAGATAATCACCGTATGAGATTTTGGCAAGTTCTTATAACTTTGAGGTCGATTACTGTATATGATGACATCAACTATGTAGCTTATATTGGTCACTTCCCTATATCAAGTTATGGAGTAGCCTAAATGCTTCCTGAAAAACTTCCCTAACGCTACTGTTTCTTCAAGCTTTGGTGTAAAAAGCCATGAAAAATTTCAAGCAACAAGATCTAGTAGTACATGTATTTTTTTCCCTTTTAAATGAGCACTAGGCAGCTTACTTCACTAGGCACTTAGTAAAAGAGATTCTCAAAAGAGAAGTGCCATGTACAAACACATACATCTGTCAGGCAACTGAACCAAAATTCCACCCTTCACACAAAATGAACTTCTCTACCCACATTATTTTTTCTTCGGTGCTCACTGATGAAATTTTTCCCTTGTGCAGAAACTATTTCCTCCCAACTATTGAACCATCAAAAGATTAAGTTGTTAGAGAGAGACACATTTATTTCTTAAAATTTGGTCTTCATCATGCCCCTTGCACGCCAGCCAAATTCAGTTTATGTTTAAAGGCCAGAAACATGCACAATTGTCTTAAATAGGTGATGGCAAAACTTAATTCCAAGATCTTTGCCTGCTACAATTCCCTGTTAAACTACCTCATTTAAAATCTTAAGCAGTTAGAAATGAGACATTTTTATTATTTATATTTAAAGCATATTTGGGAAGTGTTTATAAACGATTCAAATTATAATTAGATAGAAATAAGTATTGGATAAGTAGTTAGTAATTGTAGATCCACGAAATGTGTGGATAAAAAGTGGTTGAACAATTTATAAACATAAGATTTTAAAACGTTCCCCAAATAACATTGAAGACACAATTTGATCAGAAACAAATGATACATTATAAACATGTCCAACAGTGGTAATACCGCCTTATTTGCTTCACACCATTTGTAAAAACAGAACAAAGAAACATTCTGATTAGCATGCTATTTGTAGTCAATCACAACTTGACACCGATTTTATATGAATAGCTCATCTCACCATTGGTTGCCTGCCTAAGCTAGTCTTTTTATTCTCTTGTTTCTTTCAGTGGTTTGACATGGCCATTTCCCTTTTGGGCCCACTTTGATGGTTTGTGATGGTCCAACTTAGTTTGGCCCTCTTGTTAGTTCCATGGCTATGTATGGCCCCAGTTCACGGGTCCACTTTCGTACTGCCCATTGGAGGTGAGGTTTGGCTCCACACTTTAAGGCTTCTTTACATTTCAGCCCATTGTAGGTCAGGCGAGCCCCTCTACGTAAGGTGTTGTACTTTTCTTTGTTATTAATAAAACTCCACCTCGTGTGGTTTGATTAAAAGAAATGGCTCATCTCACCAAGTGATCCCATCATGTTCTCTATTTTCAGTTTTTGAGAACAGATTTAAGGATATAGAAATACCATAATCCATGCACAAAAAAATAGGATTTCAGCAAGGGGATAAAAGAACTAAACAAAAAAGGATATAATGCTCTTGACCAACTAAGCCATTTTATTACTTGGACATTCGATGTGATGTTTCAATATTTCATATGTCATTCATCTCTCTCAAGCCTCATCCTTTCTAATTGCTACATCAATTTATTAGAAATAAAATGTGCCCTATTTCATAAACAAAACAATGACAAGAAAATAGTCACAAGATGAAAAACGGAGATGCTTTAAAAATCACAACTACAAAAATGCACATGATGCTCAGTAGGAAAGTATAACAAGGCTTACGAAGTTGAGTTAACAAGCTGTACAACTCTTTTCTTGTAAGTCCGACACTGTTCCACCAAATCAGCAATTGCATCCTGCCTGTGTCCCTGACATCCAAATAAAAAAATTGTTAAATTAAAAAATAACATAGTGCACACAGAATTGGGAGGAAGAAATATAGCTTATTGGGGAAAAGTGAGATTGTGTGTCGAATAATTTCATTTATATATCGCCAGAATCTAAGAACTCAGCAATCTTGTAGAAAATACATCCCTCATCCCATAATTATTCCACGTCCAGTTTATATCATAATTAAAACGGATTCCATTTCAACTATTGTGATGTACAAGTAAATGGTTAACAACCAACAATTTCGGTATACCTCTTTGTTCCCCGGATCTACTGCATTCAGCATTTCTGCAAGGACATTCATGACACCACGAGCAAACTGAATTTCTTTCAAGCTAACATGAAAAGATTTGGTAATTTAAATCAAAATTCGTAATGGAAATCAACCATATAAATCTAAAATCCATGTCTACTTCAAATTTCCGGCAAGTCCATGGAAAAGATTTAGTCATCATAAATAAAAAGCTCGCACTTGCAATCAACAGCATAATCCACACACATTCCATATTCTTGTCAAACTCACTAAAATTTTGTGATCATAATAATGGCAATCAACAATATAGATTCTCTTGGTAGAGGTAAAACAAGTATGTTCTATCAAGGTAATAGCTTAAAAAGGTCCAAACACCAATAACTTGGAGAGATAGCCACTTATTCTCTATAACGACAAAAATGACATGAGAATGATATAATAGAATATCAAACTGAGCATCATGGATAGTAATATGAATACATGCCTCCTCCTAGAATTCATTGCAGATACTGATACCCAGAGGGACACAAAGTTCAAACTAACAAGTCTTGAAACACAGCTTAAGAATATATCATTCACCGTGAAGGACTGAGAAGTGATTCTTTTTTAGTTTTTCATTTCTCATCTAGACTATCCCTCATTTTTGTACCTTTCTTTAGATAAATATTTTTTCCTCTTAAAAAACTTCAAAAGGAAATAAAGACAGTAAAATCAAGAAGTCAATGCCAGTGTAACCTTTAGAAATCAACATATGTTCGTCTTCCTATGAGATAATTTGTATGCATTTATTTCAAGAAAGTTCTTTGTAAAAAATGTCTTGGCTTATGTCCTATTAAGATATCTTGGTAAAGGACAAACCACTCCAGCACCCATTAACCAAATTAACTAACTAATTTTGAACAGAGTTTTCTTCACATTGCACAGCTCTCCAAAATACAATAGCCTAGTAATAAAAACTAGCTAATCAAAATTGATACATGAACAGCTATTAAAGTATCATAGAATTTATCAATCATTTGATCTGTTATCCTTATGTTTTGCATGCTTTTCCACTATGTGAAGTCTACAAAAATAAAAAAATGAAAAAGGCATAATTCAAAAGGAAGCCATTATTCTTAGGAACTGAATTTTCAAGTCACCGTGTCCAGTAAAATGACACGTATCGAAAATTCAGGCAATAGAGAGAGAAAAAAAGGCACAGAATCTGCTAAAATGGACAAACTCTCGGACTTGTCTTCCTTTGACAACACCGATGGTCAAGATAATGTACCTCAATGTTGGAAATTCAGCTTGAGCAGTAGACTCGGCTTCGCCAAGTCTAGATTCTGGACTTTGAAGATTTTGTGGATAAGATGTTAGAGGATGTGTTTGCGGGGGCGTAATAACAGGTGCTGACCTCTCAGTTCTCTGAGGGAATACTGCTCCGATACGCTGACATATTATGCAATAAAATACAGATATTTTAATTTTAAAAACAAATAGCAAGAAAGCATAATTTGACAGCAAGACAATGGAAGCAACAAATAAATATTTAGGACTGAAACATCCTTAAAAAAATACCAATAAATCTTGATATGCTGAAAAGTATTGAGGATATCTGGCCCCCACTCCTCCAAAAGCTTCTTGCCAAGTATCTATCAGAGTTAGTATCTTCTCTTTAACATGAAAATCAGGCTGCAATAAGAAAAGGTGGCATCTCTGACTATCTATACCCAAAACAAAAATGAAAACAAAAGCGCGCAGCATTATGTGCAACCAATTACCTTCTTTTTGACAATTTTCACCATTGCAGGAAGCACACCTTTCTCAGCAACAAGCATATGGACAATATCCATACAATTCTTTACAACTGTCTCCAAAAGCTAGAAAAAAGCATGATATACATTACAACTTGAGACAACAGTAGTTTTAGAGGCAACGGTGGAAATATTTTGAAGAATTCTAATTCAAGCTACCCTGGAACCTAATTCTATTATTCCAGTTTTTGTTAAGCACTGTTATGCAATTCTGTCTTTCCATCAAAGTAATATGATAAAAGATATTAGCTTTTCTAATTTATTTTCCAGCTTTCGTTAAGCACCTACTTGCCATTTTTGTCTTTCCATCTAAAAAATCTTTACAATTTTTTGATAAGAAGAAATTAACCTTTTTTTTATTTATGGAAGTACGTAAAAATTCAGAACATAATTCAACTTACTGTCAGGGCAATAAGCTGGGTTTTTGGATTTTTGCTGCCTAAACGCTTCTTTATACGTTTTACAGCATCTTTTGCTTGACTGATAACAATAACCAAAAATTCAAAAGATAGATATCAGCAATTATAGACTAGTGAAGTGAATCCTAATACCAACATTAACATGAAGAAACACATAATTCTTGAATGAAATGGGCTGGAAATAAAGGAATTCAAATCTAACAACTCAATTTGGTCATATTCAAAGCACTGCTTAAGCAAATATCATAGCTGTACTCTTCATCTTTTTTAATATTATCGAAATTGATACATCCAAATGAACATAAACTATAGCAGCCCTGCAGTGAAATCACATTTACATTCAAAAAGCAACACCACAACACAGGATTCCAAGAAAATAGTATTTCTATTCCCTTCATCTCATTTTCTTTTCTTTTACTATATTTTTTATACTCATAAACTATGAAGTACGGATATGAACACGGGACATGGAACTCACCAACACTTAAGCTTTCAAAAAAGTAGGACAGAAACACTTGGGGACCATGACCAGTAATCCTTCAAAATCATATGTTCATATATCGTGTGTTTATGTTAATACTTTTAACTTTTCAATATAATTAATACTGTTTTTATCATTGATTTTGGACTTTGCAGGAGAAAATTTTGAAATTTAGGAGTGGATTTGCATCTCTGAGTTCTACTTTCTATTACTAGTCCACTAACTTATCATCAAGAATGGTCACCTACAGCTACGTATCATGTGAACATAGGCATGAAAACTGTATCGGCAGTAAATCAACAAGAATAAGAAAACACGTGATTAAATCAAATTTATACGAAACAAAACAGAAGCAGAAGATCAAGAATATCAGCATTACTAATTTACAGTATTTAACTTGGATGTTATGCTAAGCTTATTGGTTTACTTCTAAGTAAATAAGATTTAACAAAAAATATTTTACTGGTCAAAGATAATAATTTAAGTTATTTAATTTGACAATAAGGTAACCTATTTTACCAAAAAAAAACATTAGTAACTTTACTATTTTCTAAAGCTTATATCGAGTGACTTAACCTTAAAACAGTCATCTAATGCTGCTCATAAGCAAGAAAGCTGTTAAAACCATAAATCCACACACTAACAAGACTTTCGAAATTCCTAATATTCAACCAAATTATTTTTCTGTGCTATGTCATGAAGATAATAAGGGAGATCCATAATCAACTGAAGAAATTCGCACACCAGAAAAAATCAATGAATGAATTTCGATTAAGATTATAAACTCATACTCAATATTTCTATTTTTATTTCGGGAAAATAAATCAAGTGTAAGAAAAAAGAGAAGTTGACAAAATTACACCGGATCGCGATTGCAAATATCACAAATCTCAAGATTCATAGCCCAATCAGGACCGATCAGCATGTTGCTCGTTGCTCTGTCCACCATTGAATTCACCATCTTTCTAGTTCACCTTTCTTCTCAAAACCTCGCCCGTCGGAACCAATCGGAATCTGCTTCGTAATCTCACCTCCGACAAAAATCACAGAAGTCCACAAAGTACACGCGAGTATAATAAAAGTCAAAAATGGGAATTTAAAAAAATAATTAAAAAAAAAAGATGCAAACTTCTAATTTATAGTTACTCGTTTGAGAAAAAGGATTTTCCTCCGCGTACGTAGGGCGCCATTTGTCCATTATGGACAGGCTTGTGTATTGATTCCAATTAAAATCCAGTTTTTAGTTGAAGTCTACGTCAACAATTAATTTTAACCACATATTTTATGGAGCCCACAACTTTTTAATTACATATTTCATAATTTTTTATAAAAATCTACTAAAAATCTGATTTTAATTCCCACCACCTAAGATTTCGGGGGAAATAAACCAATAGGTTGTGGACGTGGGGGATGATGGCCATTTATATGGACAGCGCTTTTGTTTGATAGATCGCACTAGCTTATCCACAATTTTTTTAACATATTTCATGAGTCCACGATTTTTATTTATCTTTTTATCGTAAACTTTATTAACTTTTATCAAAATCTACTAAAAATATAATTTTTATTCAAACCAAATAGGGGCTAAATCTATCCACTAAAAGATCCAACAAAATATTAGTCGAGGATTGACATCTTATCCATTCAGTCCCTTTGGTTGGGTTCTGAGGATTAACAAGAGGTTTACTGTCCGTGTCAACGGACATCTTAACCAAAACAAAAGATACAAAAGACCGATGTGCAACAAATGAAACAGTAGGGCAAAAAGTGCAGGACAGGTAAAATTTTGAAGGCACATAGCCTGACCCAGAAGCTGGACAGGCATGGACTCTATGAACTAAATTTTGACTTCTTTTTTTCTTATATAACAATGTCTAATCGTGTTTAATACTGTATACCAAACTTTATGTGAGATCTAATGCTTACAAAATATACAATCTTTTATGCTAAGACAACAATAAGCATCAAATGCTGAGTTTTTTGTATCCATAATGCAAATACAATTCTTCGCGATTGTGTTTATTACACAGAATTCACGGGACAACAACCTTGACTGAATCAAAGTTTTGCCCGAGAAACCTGTCCATGCTTTATGATGTGCAGATTTAAACAAGGAAACCATGCTACATTTCTAGAATTTTTTGCCATCTTCAAAATGTCACACGATATTCTATTATTGAACAAGGTTGTACTGGCAGGTCAACCATCGCACCATCTTTAAACTTTGTCGTTGAGCTGAAGAAAGAAGTGTAATCAGGTTAATAATGAACGGGAACTCTAACCGTGGTTGGACCCGATTTCATGTCTTCCAAAATGAGATTTAGGAGGTCCCGAGTCACTGGACCTTCTTTGCCTGCAACGAACGAAGAAGAATAATGTTTGATAAGTAATCCAAAAGGCTGAATTAATTGGGAGTCCAAACATACATTTGTCAAATCATTGTGTACAAGAGTTAAATATGATTTAAGAAATGATTTTATATGAGACTATTTATGAACAACGTTGAGGAAAAATGTTATGTCGAAACAATTATATTTGATTTCACTCAATTCTCTTATATTATCTTCAAAAGGAACATGCATCTTGCATTTTTCTAAAATTGTTGTCATGTCCTCAGATGAAACCTCCTGAATTTTATCAATGAAAGAAATACCCCATGATATAATTCACTAAAATGAATCTGGAAGCTTCATAACTGCCAGTTGTGGAATGAAGTCGACCAATTTTCGTTAGCATATGTTATGAAGCCAATGTTTTATGCATAAGCTATTGCAAATAAAATGAAAAGATAAGAAAAAAATAATCTTACCGTTACCAATGACCTTATCGTCCCATTGCACTACTGGGCGGACAAGAACTCCACTGCCAATTAGCATCATCTCGTCTGCTTGTTTTCCGTCCTCCACAGTTACATCTCTGACTTTTATTCCTTGAAGTTTCCCGTCCCTCAACAAACCTTCTGCAAGCACCAATACTCTCTTAGCTGTGCAACCGCTAAGAATTTTGTCAAAACTAGGCATTACAAGTTCCTTTTCCTTTGTGACAAAAGCCACGTTCATATTAGGCCCTTCAGCAATAAACCCGTCATCATCCAACCAAATTGCTGCATAAGAATCATTTTCTTCGGCTTCCATCTTTGAAAGCGCATTCGGAAGATAATTCACACTCTTCACGACAGCAAATTGGGGGGGTTTTATAGACACAGATGAAGTTACTACTTTGATTCCCGTGTGATCGGATGATGATTGATCTTGAATTACTATGGCATAAAGGGCTGATTGGGGGCACCCGGACGGAGATAGCTGGAAATCACCGGGTCCAGCTGAAAGCCAATATCTTAGGGATCCTTTTCTGCACTTTGAAGCACTCACAGTTTGTATGAGTATTCTCCTAGTGCTTTCCCTATCGAAAGGAAGCTTTATCTTGGCCATGGTTGCTGACCTTAAAAAACGGTCAAGATGTTGGTCCAGCTCGTATAGATATCTGGGAAAAAAAAGTCACGAAATATTTAATAATCCTCCAGTAAATTTACTCATATGGAATTATAAGAGAAGAATCTAAGAATACCTTGTCAAACAAATTAAAGTCAAGCAATCAATGTAAAGTTTGTGAGCTATATGCGTAAGCACTCTCTCGACTTCGTATATGCTTTAAACATCAGAACTTGAGAAAAATATAGCCAATATAAAAAATTTATGTGAAACAACAAGCTGAAAAAAATATAAAATTTAGAAGAATATATGGGTGCTCAAAATGGTCATGATTACAGATACAATTCTATTTTGTGGAGATAATATTAGAGATATTGGATATTCATATTTTGTAGTAGGCTACCCCAAAAATGTCTACTAGTATAGAGAGATATGGAGACTTAGAGAGGTATGATATCTCCATTGTTAACTTCTCATATTTTTTAGAGAAAAATTACAAAGGCGAGTGGACGTTAGCTCTCATATTGAGTGTGAACCATTATATCTGTGTGTTCCTTCGCATTTTAAATATTTTTTGTTGCTTATTGTAGCTTGCAGAACTGGTGTTAAAAATTAAATTATCACCCATAAATATAGACAGAGAAAGCTCCAAAAGCACAATATCTTGTACCACGTCTATAAATTCAAGTGACTGAAATTACTGACCCATCCATAATAGCAGCAGTGTCAAAAACTCCATGTCCTCTGTGGACCATGTGATCATCCAAGGGGATCACCATGACTGCTGGATCAGTTGTTATTCCACCAAAAACGCTAGAGAACATAGCCAAATACTTCTGCTTGCTTTTGTAAGTTTCCCGACTTATTCTTAACCTTTCGATCACCTTAAAATTTATGTAAACAATTCATTATTATCATCAACCAACCAGTTTCTTATAATACTCTAACCTAAATGCAATGTCAGTTTGGCTTAACACAGTTCTTGATGTTAGTTGAAAGTACGTGTCTTTTAGAGTATTACGTTTTTGTCATTTGACATATTACATCAAGTGAAACATCGGATATTAACTTTAATTTGTAGAAAGTACTGAATTAACAATTATCCAAACACAGTTAGACTAAGAATGCAAGATTCTGATTTTCTGTTCTCCCATATATTGCATTGGTAAACAAAATCTCGATGAGCTGAACAAAACAAAGTCGTTAAATTTCCTTCTCGGAAGCCTAGAAGCAGCCGATACCTTGTCATGTTTTATCATCTTAACTTTTATTCTTCCATGTTTTACAGCTTTGGTGAATTAAGAAAACAACATGTTAGCTTTCTGTCAGCACACGCATGTATATAACTAAACTATGTTGAGCATGTCGATTATCTCATATTTGCAGATTAACCATTAATAATCAACTATTTTTACAATAATGTATGATCAATTTTTCATATTAGTAGGGTCATAATCAATAAGGAAATCTAGAAATGCTTTTCTCAGGCATAATCTTCCAATAGTCTATTCTCTAACAGTCTCATGCTACAACAAATAAGAGTTGAGAGAAGAAACCTCTAAGCTTGAAAGAAGTGGTACATCAGATATTTGAGTCGATTCAATTTCTGCACATCAGAAAATAACATTAAAACCAAGTAAAGTTGGTGCCAAAGTAAGATTTTTTTTAATTTTTCCATATGCCACGAAAATTTAGGGAAGCCTGAGTTTCTGTGACCGGTGAGAAACCGGATGAACATGTACTGATAATTTACTTCTTCTTGTTAAAAGTTGATTATCTGAAAGCATATCTTTACTTGAACGTACTTATTTTCAAGTTTGACTTATTTACTTACAAGCAAACTTTTTAAGCTTAGCCAGAGATGCTCTCTTAAAACAAGTGCTCACATTCCCACATAAAAATGAAGATCGTGAGATCAAATTAAAGTGTTTCTAAATTTCATTAGAAGAATTGGAGAAAAACAGATAAAGGTCAAAACGGTATGAAAATTTTCGTAGTTAAACAGCAAATAGAGTCAAAACTGATTCGCAATCAATCCACTTAGAACAAAGCATACCAGCAGGAGACAGAGTTTGACTTGAATTATTCATAGCATTTGATCGTGAAAACGAAAGCTTAACATTCCCAAATTGCAAAGAATGAAACCCATGACTTGAAAATGGGAGATTTTGAGAGAGAATATGCGAATTTTGCAAGTGATCAATCCAATTTCGAGCAAAAAATGAGGTTTCTGAAATAGGTGTTCTGATAGAAGCCATTTGGGTGCTGAGTGTTTGAAGCAATGAGATGAAAAATCTCGTTTTAACTCCAAAATGATATCCTTAGAGAAATTTGACGTTCTCTCTCTCGATTTATTATTATTATTATTATTTTTTTTTTTCGTTTTGAAATAGATTATTGAAATTTAACAGATTCCTTCTACCCATGGATCGAGACAAGTTCGGCCGGCCGGCTGTGTCCGATTCTAATGTGTGGGACCCAGTAGTGAGGAAGGTGTTCGAATCTGGTTTTTGGGTTTTCATTCGGCACAGGTGCACGTAGCATTTTGGTACACGGGTGAACGCGTTTCGATTTGAGCGGTTTGTGCCATATTTTTAAAGGTTTTGCTAGTGGTACTTAAGGGGTTACACCTCCCTCACTTACTTATTTTGATGTACCACTAGCAAAATTCTATTTTCAATTTAAACCAATTTATGCGGTTTGAAATTTTTTCAAACCAAACCATAATTTGCGGGTTGGTTCGATTTTAATCATCGATTTAACTATCAACATTATAATAATATTTTTAAAATAAGTTAACATATGAGTTTAAATAAGAACTAATAATGTTAAATTACATTCATCTTTCCTACGAACTTGTGAATAAATTATTTTCAAAGTTAGTTGCTAAAAAATATTATAGAACGAATATATATTACTTCGTTTTTGTTTACCTTTTCTTGTTTGCCTTTCATACTGTCATATAGAGGCTGATAAAGATAAAGTCACGTTCTACAATAATAATTTGGTTAAAACTTATTTCGTCCTACTAGTGAGATAAAAAATAAGGACTGAACATGATATGTTTAAATGTACAAATAATGGAAGAGTTCGGTTTATTGGAAATTGATAAATTTTATTCTCTAACGACTTTAAGAAAGTAAAATGTAGTAGTATTAGTTAGGGAACTTTAACATTTTTCACACAATCAATACGCTCTATCATTTGTTCTTTTTATACCACAAACAAATTCATTAATCGCCCAGGCACACGAACATTCTTTTTTTTTATTATTATTCAAATTACAACTAACAAATGTATAATAAGTTTAAAAACAAACAAAAGAAAGAACTATGAAAAAATGACTTAAATGAGAATTTAAGACTTATCAAGAGAGAAAGAGGTTATTATGTAGAAATTGTAGACAAACAAGCAAAATGCAACTAGCGATTGGAATTGAGAATCGTATTTTGTTCAGCAGTGGCAGGCAAGCGTCAAATGTTTGATAAATGAGAGTTTGGGTTAGGGCTTCTGAATTTGTGGGCATGATTTGCTGTCGTAGTTTTATTGAATTATGATTTGGATTGTGGAAAATAAATGATATTTTTCATATGATTTGAGATTAATTTTAGTTTAGATTAGATATCGGGTCAAGACGTGTGTTGTAGACTTATAAATCAACCAATAATGATGAACTTAATTTACTTTATATGTGTTTGATGTAATTTGTATTGCTAAATTGATATTTTTTTCTAAAAAGTAAAAACTTTAAAATTTGTAAGTTAATAAATTTAATTTTTAATTAGAAAATTAAAAACGGTTCGGTTCGATTTGATTTTATGCTGTTTCTGAAAATTGAAACATAAATCAAACTATTTTGAAACGGTTTGATTCGGTTTGAGAAGGAAAAAACCACGAGTCCACGGGAAACCGAACCAACAGTTTCATTTCGGTTTACGATTTCGTGATTTTTTTTGCAGCCTTAATTTGGTAAGTATTTTGATGGATATTATTGAGAGAATCATAATTCATATACAAAGCAATATCCACTAGTGTGCAGCCCCGCACATAAAAAAATTTTTAAATACATGGTAGGATCCACTCATGTGAGTATTCTAGTGAGCCCCCTTGAAAATAATTTATGTACATGGGGAATAATTGTTATTGAGAAAAGAGTATATTTTAAGTAGTGATATGATGTGAAATATGTGGTTCAAAATTAAGGAAAAATAATTAATGTGATGAAAAATATTATTTTATTGAAGAATGTGTGGTTGAAAAGTCTTTTAATATGGAAAAATTTATGTTCTTGAATGAAATTATTAATAAATGAAGAGAAATTAAAATTTTAATTTTTAACCT
>CAIGRP010110899.1:0-16574 GCA_903798385.1 Fraxinus cuspidata
TGCAACTACTGAATTTGACATATCGTTAGGCTACTTCGGTAAGTATACAATCATTAATAGCACCTTTTATTTTTTGATTAAGTTTAGAGTAATTCATAGCATATTTTCTTTTTCGAATAGGTAGATCGCGATTCAAGGTCATTAATAACATATTTTTCCTTTTTTGAGTAAATGATCAAAAATTGTTTTGGACTTGAGCATTATGTGTTAACTTAGCTCCGGTTATACTCTCGTTAAAACAAAAAAAAATTATTTGTCCTACTTATTTTTGACTATATATACAAAAAATATTTTGTATGTAAATTTTTCCTTCTTTTTTAACTATATGTCCTCCAAAAATTCACTATTTGAAACATCATTGTCCTCCAATTTGTCTTTATAATGGCCTTCAATTAGGGATAATTACTTAACTAGTTAATAACAGTTGTCTCAACTTAGCAAATCCATTTTCTATTATAACCCCTTTATTAGTTTATCTCAACGAATTGTGTAAAAAATTCATAATTTGAAGTGTTTTCATTTGCATTCGTAATAAATCAGCGTTTATATATGATGACCTATTTGGGACGTAAGAAGCCTCTTTGATATCCCTCCATCATATATAAAAAAATTGTCAACAAAAATTTTAAAAGTTCCTTCCAGACATTGAATATTATTTTCTTATCATACATCCACCAAGTTTCCATTTTTCTTAAAATGACTGGTAAAAATTCCATATTAATATTATATATAACTAATGGATTTATATTAAATTAAATGACATTTTAACCAAATGATGATCATTCTCTTTTTGTTTCGTTTGTTGGATTTTTGCTTGTTGGATAAATTAACACATAATTTATATTCCGTAATAAAAAATACGAGTACGTAAATAGAATAGAGTAACACTTACCGAAACAATAGTACGTACATATAATGAATAAATCACGACTTACTCAAATGTAGAAAATATGGGGGAGATGAAATGAAGTGAGGTATACAAATGTAAATCTCTTAGCACAGTATTAATTTTGTCGAGTGAACCAACGTTTAATTATATACTAGGAATTGATTTGGAGTGAAGAAAATGAAATTAGGAGAGTCCTATTTATAGATTTTTATGAATATCTTCGAATAGTCGCATTTTTTGGCAAAATTAATTCCAACCATCACATCATTCAAAATTGATGATCTAGATTGTACTTTATTAAAAGGCCACACACATTTGAAACAACTCTTTGATATGCACCCTGCGTTTTGCCTAGGTAAAATTCTCACGGAATCGGCCAAGGTTGCACTGACATAGGTGATGTTCTATAAAGAGTATCCTATAATACTTCACTTGTACTTTTTATAATTATAGTCATCAATAAAGGCATAGCTTATCCTAATCGATCTTTGATAGATAACACTTATTTGCATAACAGAAATAGGGAGGAGTTAAAAAAATCAGAAGTGATTTTATCGAGTCAATCATAACTAGTTTTTCTATTAAACCTAGTTCGTTGGATCTTCAGTCGCCAAGTTAGGTTTCAATTAAGCTGATCATTAGTTTGGCCTTTACACCCATTTTCATCGATGCATAGCTTATTCTCTCTAGATAACACATTTATAAACATATCTGTTATCCTTCAATAAAATAATCAGTGTCGTTTATTTTGAGAGCATCTATCAAATAATATTATGTCTACGGCGGATGCCAAGACTTACCATTACATATTACATTCCGTGCCATGTGATTTGTAGCTAGCATTCTTGATTAAATCATGGTTATCACCAAATAGAAAATCCTTCCAAAATCTTCGAAGCCATCACACTTCCTTTTAACTTTATTTAAAGTTCTAATTTCTTTCAATTCTCAAGTTATATTGAAGATTTTCACAAAATAACCACACTCTTAATAGTAAACCATATTTACTAGTAGTTTTTGAATCCTTACATTGGATATACAGTTTCCAACATTATGCTCTTTTTAAGTTTAACAAAATATCGAAGGCGAAATTCAAAAATAATTTGGAAATTATTTTGATAGAATTTAAAGAAATAAAGAATTAGAAATCAATTATTCAAAAATAATTTGGAAATTATTTTGATAGAATTTAAACAAATAAAGAATTAGAAATCAATTATTAGAAGTTGATTTGGAGTGAAGAAAATGGAATTAGGAGGGTAATATTTATAGATTTTCATGTGTCACTTCGAATGGTCGTATCTTTTGCCAAAATTAAATCACATTATTTCAAAATTGATGATCTAAATCCCACCTTATTAAAAGGCCATACCCACTCGAAATAACTCTTTTATATGCATCTTTTGCATTTGAAGAGTCGTGTCTAGTAATCAAACTTTTGGAGACTTTTCTTATTCACACATTTAAATAGTATAATTTAACCATTAATTTCAACATTTAAAAGTGTTTATATTTATTTATTTTGATAGAGGGGAATCAATTGTTATTTTTCTTGTGTTCGGAAGTATGATTATTTTTGGAATTGAATGCATTTATATTTGTTTGATGCAACATTTCTTACATAACTTTTTGTTTAATAAGGATTCTTAACTTTGTGCCATAAGAAAAGGAATGGAACCTCCGCTATCTTTTGCACAAAATTTAGTGGAAAGTTTGGTTATTCGACTTTGGTAAAGAAATGTTTGAAGTATGATCTTCAAAATTAACTATTTTGAAATAAATTAGGGAGGATGAGACATCTAAATCAAAATTTACAATATGTTGTTTGTGCACATTATTATATATGGTTTTCGAAGAAATCTTCTGCTTCTATGTCTTGAATTCAAATCCCTCCAACTGAAACATTCACTCACTATAGACATCCATGCATGTTTGATTAATGTTTAAATTATAATTCAAGTAATTATAAGTTGTGGGTTTTACGGAATATGTGAATATGGATAATAGTTGTACGTCTTAAAAAACGAGTGGACCAGAAGTGTTAAAAATTAATCACCGGCCAAACATGCTTAGAGCCCTAAAGTGGCCCTAGTAATATTAATGGGATGTGGTTTGAATGCACCTATTCCAGAATTTAATCCCTTCACTAGCCTAATTCTACCTCTGCATTATGTTCATTATCCTTAGATTGTACAGTGAGACTAATTTCATGGCAAGATTGTACTTAAGATTAGATTTCAAATATATGAACCATACAAAGGGAATGCTATAATACAACAAAAAGCTGTGCTTTTTCTCCATAAATTTGAGGTCAGTTACATAATCTTATTCCACCATTTTGCACGCTTCATTTCTGAATCTATAGAAGTATATATAGTAACGAGATTCTTAGCAACTATGGCATGTCAGGTTATATATTGTCCGCGCCTTCCACTATTTGGTTTCTTGCTAGAAATCAAATAGATTCTTAGCAACGATGAACATGCCATATTATATTGGTCTGCTCCTCTCTCTTTTAACATATTTTTATACTGAAATCGCATTAGTCTTATGAACACGAACCTCTTTAGAGAAGAAAAACAGTAAACAATATGTTGACATCCAACACAAAATTGGATCACCTCTAGGCTCTGACAAAGGGAATGCATGTACCTGAAATTTCCATACAAGTGGTTCTGTAGAAAAATCGAGTATCGGCAAAACAACAAATCAAAAGCATTCCTCTATCAACTAGTTGCATTGGCAGCAGAGGTAGATCCATATAGTTTTCTGTTTCTCTAGTTAATCGTAATCTAGACCTTCAACAAATGTGCACTAAACTTCTTGTCATCTTATTGTTTCTTCCCTTGTGCTAGGCTAACACGCATTACACGCCCCTCTAATTCCTGAAGAATCAAGAAATGCAGATATAATTTAACATCTAGCTTAGCAAATTAGTGAAAATCTTTTGGCGATGAATATGCGCATAATGAGTTTCAAGACGAATTTATACCACTCCATTGAGGGCTTGGAGTGCAGTGTCCATCTCGGCTTTAGTGTCATAGCATACGAATCCATACCCACGAGACCTTCCCGTTTCCCCATCATATAGAACTCTAGCTCCAATGACATTTCCATATTCTTGAAATGCCTGTATCAAACTTTCTGATGTGACTGACCAGGCTAGATTTCCCACAAAAAGTTTATAATCAGTTTCTGGATACAAGGGCTCTTTTGGTTTTGGCTTGTCGGAGAAATTCACCCTTAAGGTTCGACCGCCATATTCCTGTAACAAAACAAGTAAATAATGTTCATATCAGAAATATTTCCAAGAGATAATTCCTAAAGATAATCAAGGTGTGTTAGGATTAAAAGAATGAGGCAGATATGGACAGTTGGATAAGATTCTTACACTTCCATCTAGATTTTCAATGACTTTACGGCAATCCTCGATGCTGCTCATGGTCACAAACGCAAATCCTCTGCTTTTTCCAGTATCCCTATCGTAGAGAACCTAAAAAACTTGCACGCATTAGTGACCAATGACATTACCTTAATTTGTGAAGAAATAGAACAGTCATAGACAACATAGCAAGAGTACTACTTAATCATCTTCATCTTATGTAAAATTGAAAAAACAAAAGCATTGAATGTTTTGGTGATTGCAAACATAAACAAATAATACTATCTAGCACCAGTCTATGTGGCATGGTGTGATATGTCCAATTAAAGATGAAATTACGTGATTAATTTAATTGAACCTTTCAGTTAAAACCACTAGTGCTGCCACTTAGACCGATAATTATGTTAAATAACATTACTCAACATAAACAGTTGATGTGAAATTACACAACAACATTTAGGAATGAGCCACGAGGTCTAAAATCGTAGCAGCTATAAAGGGGAAAGAAGTCACTGGCTTCGGCATTTGGCAACCTTAAAAAATGTTATGGCTGCATTTCCCTCAGTTGTGATAGTTCATGGAGACTTCATTTCTTGCAATTTCTTTCCGATAAGTTGATTGCCTAGTATTAATATTGATAGGATTTAAGTGCGCCAAATGTTGAAATTATCAAATAAAAATGGAATATCAGGAGCATGATTTCATATTCAGCCTCCCTCTCAATTTTCATATTACAAAGGGAAAATTGTTATGTAACTGAAATGGTTCAACCTTACATAGGAATTTAATAATGAATCAAATTGCTGTCAGCATTCATCTTGTTCAATTCTCATGATCAAATATTTTCAAATTTTTGTATATTGTGAATGCTTATTATGCTACATGAAAGTGAATTTACCAACCTCAACCAGCTCTGGACTAGCACATTCTTGAATAATTCCAGCAAGTTGAGCACTATCACAAAGATAAGGCAAATTTCCAAAGTAAAGCTTAGTGTTCGCTGTATCACTCTCAGCAGCCTCTCCTTCATTTGTCTCTTCATTTCCAGTCTTCTCCTCCTCCACTGGAGCTGCCTCGATCGCCTCTTCTTGCGCCACAGCAGCCGTTAATCGAGGCACCCTCGACTTGCCACATGTAGCACCAATGGGATTCAACTCAATCCAAAGAGAGTGAGCTATTGATGCAGGTTGTAAAATTTTATTAGATGATACTTTTACAAGATGATAACAAGGCCAACTTTTTGAGGAGGTTAAACATTTCAGGCTTTGCATGTAGGTCGAAAACGAGGCGGCTACAGCCGCAGCAGCGGTGGCAGCCATTTCGGTGATGGTTATGGGGTGGCACTGTCAACTATGGGGATGTTAGATGATCAGATCATATACAAGAAAGGGCCATGGAATGAAGTATGGGGCTATGGGATTGTATGTGCTGATGTGGGAGAATTTAGTCCAATGAGATTGGAAGAGATATATGGGGATAAGGTTTCAGGTTGTGAAGTGGAACATAGGCTTTTTATTTTATTTTTATTTATTTTCCTTTCACTTTTGGGGCTTTTGGTGCATTCTTGGCCACATTTGCAGTTTAATCATAGATGAAAATTTAACTATAGCTTGCATTTCGATTTCGAAACAAAATTTTTTGGGTTTATAGATTTTCGATCTTTATGATTTTTTCGGGTATTTAGATCTTGCGCCTTTCATATTTGATATACAGGATCTTTACTTGTCAATTTTATCATCAAAGTGTTACGTGTCTTGCAAATGGTATCTCTAAAACTTGTTAGGAAAAGTAACAAGATAAAGATATATCGTGTAATTCTTGCACCTTTTGACGTTCTTTCTAAGGCTATTTTTACTTTCAAGAAATTTTTGAGATCAACAAGTTGAATTTAAGGGCTCGTTTGAACCTCATTTTTTCAAAATTTCATTTTTTTTCAAAAATCGTTTTCAACTACATATTTTCAAGAAAATAATTTTATTCGTAAATCGAAAACTTTTTCTTATTTTTTAATTACACATTCTCCCAAAATCACTATTCTAAAATGCATTTTTCCAAAAGGAGCTCAAACAATGGCTAAATTGTTGGGTTATTTTGGTCTAACTTATTTTATTAAAAAATAAATCTTATTAGATTTTGATAAGTTGATAAAATGTATGATAGGAAGGTTGAAAAAAATTGTAAATCTTACAAGATGTGTAATTAAATTAATTGTTAATTTTGACTTAATTTTTTATCAATTTTTTTAGCTAAATCAAATTGGTTTTAATTTATTTTTGCTCCTATTCTTTTTTTTTTTTTTGAAATAATAATTATTTAATGGAGTGGTGGGTCAACGAAGAATAAAGAGAATATTATTAAAAATTTAAAATACAGCAAGAGATCTACATAAAATTGTCCTTTTTAGCATAAAATCGTCCGATTTTCTTTGACATGTAATGGTCCAATTATTTTTCTTCATCTCAAAAGCCTCCCTCCAACAGAAATGGGGTATGGGTTTCAACTGTATGTTCATTCATGCCTTCAAACTAACTCAATCAGTCTCTTTGAAACGTTTCTTGAAAATTCGCACATTGAAAACGCTTCGCAGCGTAAAACCATTCAACTCAAAGCTCTCAAATTTAATGAAAGATGGCCTGGTTTCTGATGCCCAGAAACTGTTCTATGAAATGCCCCAAAGAAATACAGTCACATATAATGCTATGATAAGAGGATATTTTCAAAATGGGTTTTTTGAACAAGCTATGGATTTGTATATTCAAATGCCGGTTCGTGATATTTTCTCGTATAATACTATGATCTGTGGGTTGATGCAATATAGGGATGTTAAAGGGGCTGAAGAGATTTTTGACTGTATGGAGTGCAGAGATGTTGTCACTTGGAATTCCATGATTTCTGGATACATTGATAATGATTTGATGGATGATGCAGTGAGAATATTTAATGGGATGCCTATGAAAGATGTCGTTTCGTGGAATTTGGTTATTGCTGGACTGGTGAAGGTTAATGAGTTTGGTAAGGCTGAGCAAATGTTTAGGGGAATGAGAACGCGGGATGTTGCATCCGGGACTATTATGATGAAGGGGTTTTTGGGTGATGGTCGAATTGTAGAAGCAAGGGAATGTTTTGATAATATGCCTATAAAGGATGTTCAAGCTTGGAATACAATGATCAGTGGTTATGTGCAAACTGGATTTGTTGAGATTGCGGAAGTCTTGTTTCACAAGATGTCTGAAAAAGATGGGGACTCATGGAATGAAATGATAGGTGGGTTTGTAAGTGTTGGTAGGATAAATGATGCCATGAAGCTTTTCAATGAAATGCCTCAAAAATGCAAAAGATTATGGAATTTAATCTTGTTGGGATTGGTGAGGAATGGTTTGTCGAAAGAAGCTCATGCCCTGCTAGAGAAAAACTCATTTAGTAATATAGTGTCCTTGACGAATGTGATGATTGGATACTTTAATAATGGAAACGTTGATAATGCCTTGAAAATTTTTGAACGGATGCCTGTTCGTGACACAACTGTGTGGAATGCCACTATATTTGGATTGGGAGAAAATGATCGTAGTGAGGACAGTATAAAATTGTTCATTAAAATGAAAGAAGATGGTATGTGCCAGGATGAAGCTACATTTACAAGTTTTCTTACCATATGTTCAAACCTCTCGTCCTTAAACCTTGGGAAAGAAATTCATGCAGAAGTAATTAAGGTGGGGATTGATTGCTTTATCCCTGTTAGTAATGCATTGGTGACCATGTATTTTAGATGTGGAAATATGGACTCTGCATTACTTGAATTTTATTCCATGACCAGCCATGATGTTATTTCTTGGAATTCTGTAATATGTGGATTAGCTCACCATGGGCGTGCTGAACAAGCTATAGATATGTTTGAGAAAATGAGATTATCAAATGTGAAGCCTAATCAAATAACTTTTGTCGGTGTCCTTTCTGCATGTGGCCATGCGGGCCTCGTTGAACATGGTAAATATTACTTTAATATTATGCAAAATGAGTATTTTCTGCACTCAACAACTGAGCACTATACTTGTATTGTTGATCTGTTGGGTAGATTTGGACTTATAAATGAGGCGATTAATATTTTGGATCAGATGCGCGTATTAGGACTAGAAGTTCCAGCAAGTGTTTGGGGAGCATTGTTTGGAGCATGTAGAATGCACAATAACTTCACTATAGGTGAGATTGCTGGGAATAAGATTCTGGAATTAGAGCCTTCTAACTCTGGTGCGTATATGATTCTAGCTGAAATATACTTGGCTAGTGGGAGGAAAGATGAGGCAGAAAAGATATGGGTTCGCATGAAAGAGAATGGTGTTAAAAAGCAGCCTGGCTGTAGTTGGATTGAGTCAAACGATGGTGGCCAACTATTTCTTGCAGGAGACAAAACACATCCTGAGTTTAAGTGCATTTCCCATGTTATAAACTTGATATATATGGAGATGGAGATGGAACATTTGAAATCAGATTTTGCTTCATTCTCTGAATCTATAGAAGGCATGTAGATATTGAAGCAGCTATTGCTTGGACTTTGTCTGTGGAAAACGATCTATTTTCTGGAATACAGTAGAATGTGTATTGATGAGTATCAGAATCTCTAAAGAGAAATCATGGTCCAGCCATCACGAGGAAGTGGAAGTGTAATACGAAAGAAAACTTTTGATTGCGGAAGGCAATGGACCTCTCTTGGCCTAATGTAAATTGTATGGCTAACAAAAGTAGTTGAATGACTCAATCTCATGATTGTATTGTGGCTGACTACTAAATTCAAATAACAATTTAATCTCTTAGCCGGCCTATTGTGTCCAGCCCCATACAGGATCCAGCATAGGGACTGCTGATCACAAACTTATAGTGGGGTAAGTTATGTGTGTACAAGTTGGATGCTCTAATGGATGGATGAGTTTTCCAACCTGACTTCCTTTATGAGGGCAGGGAAGAAGAATGAAGCCTCCTTGATGGATTTCTTCAACATTATTTCCCTGGAAAATAACTCGATTAACAGAATGCTGGATCCTTGTATAGTAATATCATTAGGCTGGATCATTTTTACAAAAGCCTGCATAGATGCTGTTTTGGAGGGGATCTTACTTGCGAGACAATTGGGGTTCTTAGATCCTTGGGTGGAAACAGACTCGATGTTGGCCGTTCATTATATCATTCGGGGTGGAGGACCATGGGCTATCCAGGATATTTTCGGACACTTCAGACACCACCTCTCTTTTGATCGATATTTAGTATCCTACATCTACTGAGAAGGGAATCAGGTTGCCGACTTGCTTCTGAGGGTTGGGACCATCGTCATTACCAGATTATGGACCTCTTGGACTTTCTCGCCAGATACGTGCTCTAGTTCAGATAGACAGACATGGCCTTCCTAACTTTAAGGGTCATTAGAGACTTTTTACATGCTTTATCTTTGTGTGAGAAGTAAAACTCTCCCATTTATATCACCTCCTCATATGTTGCACTCTTTTGTTTTCGGAGGTGAGGTGTATGTCCCCTCCTTTTAATTCTTGTGAATTCGATTTATTATATGGTTTGGGAATCCTAACCTCCATTTCTTTGTGGAACCTAAAAACTCAATAATGTTGCATTTGTGCTTTGCTTTAAAAATAAAAATAAAAATCTAGCAATTTAATTAAACACTTTCCAACCAGCTGTTAAAGCTACAAATTTGCAAAAAGATTGAGTTCAGCTCGTTTTTCCGATTTCACAAGTAATTGTTTCCTATTTTTCTCACTACTATTCATCTTTTTCCCAGTGGCTTTTGGTTTTATATTTGTAAACATAGAATTTGTGTACCCTTTAAAACATACCAATCTATTTTGTAGGCTTTTTATAATAAAAAACCTACATGTATTTTCATAAAATTATCTTTTTCTTTATTATGGGGTACACTTGTGATGGATGAACTTGTTCAGTTTTGTCAATCTCTGTTTCGATACATCAGATAGAACCAAATATTGTGGCCTTAAATGATGAAAGTTTCTTGGTCTTCTCTCCAGATTTTAAGGATGAATAAAGACTCATTCGGTTTGGCAGTGACGATGTAACACTCGGGCAGATTAAAAATTATGGCTCCATAAGCTGAAGCAACCATCACACAGGTAAAACGAAGTAAATCCTCTTACATTGATTATTTAAATATGAATTCAACCAATAGTACTTTGAAGCTTTTCAGTACAAAACTAATCTTATTCAGTGGAAAATGCAAATGCAACATTTCTAGGAAATATAAATCTCTCAACTATAAGATTTTAGGCAAAGTTTAAATTTCAGCAACATATTTAATTGTAGGCATCAGGATTGGCTTGGAGATAAGCCTCAACAGCCTTGAAAATCCATGTGGCCTTTTCTTTACCTTCCTTGATTTTCTCCTCAGTAATATGGGCTTCACCCTTGGTGTTGTAAATGCTCCTTTTCTTGCAGATAGATCCTCCATCAGTTGGGACGATTTTGATATGGTAAGTGATTGACTCCAGAATGTCCATCAGAGCATCCCCTTCAATGATGCTGTAGCTGTATGTCAAATCTTCTTTGTCAATACTATCAACACGGTGCTTGACGCTCTTAAACTCGCTGCCTTCCCTAAAAGTGATAAGCTTGATGGTTCCGACGCCACCATCTCCCTCAAGGATTTCGACACTTTTGAAAGCTTGAGGCAGGATCTTGGGGATGAGGTTGTCAGAGTCGAGGAGAAAGGCCTTGAACAACTTTCCAGCAGGGATTGATGAAGTGTTCTCCATATCATAAGTGATGGCACCCATGATGATTTCAAGTATGGAATAATGTGAAAATTGATGAGAGAACGAAAGAAGATTGATAAAACTGTTTGTTGGTGAGAAATGTGGGAAGTTGGATTGCTATTTATATTGTTAAATAGTAAAATAATAAGTTGTATTATTACACATCCAGCACTCCATTATAGACCGGTTAGTTCAACACATCGAGCACTCCATTATAGACCAGTTAGTTTAATTATTTCTTGACATTTATATAATCTCTATACTTGTTATTCAAACTTGTGGGACCTAATATTTGCAGTGTAAAGTCATAGAAAGTCAACGTGGACTTGCTCTTTGACTTGCATGCTGACTGACTTGCTATTTACCGTCTTCTTTTTTATGATAATAGAATTAGGGAAGGATTTCAACAATTAAATCGTGAAAACAAACTTACAATAACAGTTTGTTTTCTAATCAATCACCGTAGATTCTTTTCCTATAAATATAAGATTACTTCTCGACGTTAGGTACGGATTCACACTACTCTTAAAACTCTACGTTACTTCAGTCTTGCAAATTATTGAAGCCCTACAGCCTTTTGTGGGGGTGTGGGTGGGGGAGGGGTGGATGTGAAAGTGAAAGTAGTGTAAAATATAGAATAAGAAGACTAGTCTAAAATGGAATGCTGAATGATCATGTTTTGAATAATGAGGATAAATATGTTGCACAATATGGAGTAAATATCTCACACACACAGGAACAAAAGACAATTTGTAAGAGGAAATGAAAATTCACTAAAATATGGAGAAAAAAATACAAAGATATTGTATTTTCAATATTGTTTAACTTGTCTAAATTATAATAATGGACTAACTATATATAGTGAGCGTTTCAAACCCTAGAAATAAAATTATAAATGGAAAATAATGTTGAAAACACGTCAAAAAATACAAAACGGCCTGGATCGAATGAATTCCGCCGCTTGAGCGGTAGGCTAGTGCCAAGTGAGCACCAGCACACTTGTTTTGAGTGCTCCAGTTGGAGACTGGTGCTCAGCGAGTGGGAATGTGTCGAAAATTCCTCCCCCGTCCATATCTTAATCTCTTGAAGTCCAAAAAAAAAAATTCCAAACTCTCATTTGAACTCTCAAATTGAATTTCAATTAAAATTGCCAAATAGACTTCGAGTAGGATTACGAAAAAGTATTTCAAATAGGATGGCAAATAGGCTGTTTCCACGAGCCGCGAGCCTCAAGTGAGCTCGACCTTGCTCGGCTCTTCGAGCTCGCGAGCGGCTCGTGGGCTTGTGAAAAATTAAAGAAAAATTTTAAAAAAAGTGAAAAAGTAAAAAAATAAAAAATAAAAAAAATTCAAAAAGTTCGTGGGCTCGCGGCTCGGCTCGTGAGCTCACGAGCTCGTAGGCCAAGCCGAGCTCGCCCACGAGCAAATGAGCCGGCTCAGCCCATTGCCATGACTAGAATTTGGGTCACATCCTAATTTTAACAAACACCAATGACACGAATTCCACTATAATGAACAAAATTTTAAAGATTCTTCACCTAGAGACAAACTCTACTATGAGGAAAAAACTTAACTCTTCAACAAAAATACCAAACAAAATTATCTATCAAAATTTCCAATTGGAAAAATTCTCCACCTCTATCACAAGACTCATTTAAGGCAAACTCAATAACTAAGTATTAAATGAACTTCAAGCACTGCTCAGCACGATTACCTTGGATGCTAAAATTGCTCGAATTATCCTCATGAGCAACAAAAAATTACAAATGATTTAATAATCATCAAATATGACAGAAACAAGCATTGTAACAAAATCATCACAACTAAATGTTTCAATAGAAGGATTTTGGCTAGAATCAATACATTCAACCATATTCAAAGCATAAACAATTAAATCAGTATAACCATACCTATGCATAATATTTCTCCCGAGTCTATCTCTAGTAATTGAATATGATGGCATCGCTGATGGCAAAACGAAATTATCTATAACTTCTTAATTTGACTGAAATATATTCTTCAAAGTAGACCTCAAACTAAACTCCAACGTACTGAACCAAATTCAAAATCAACTCGAGTGCCTAAATTTTGCCTTTTGATCTTCAAAGATTCTGTAGAAGCCATGCAGGACATATAACTGGGACATTCTTTGTCCTTTCATCACAACATTGACACCTTTATTAACACTCTCAATTCCACCTTCACCGATGTATTTGTACCTTTTCAAGTCAAGAGTCCTCAAGAAGATAAGATTTATCTTCATATTTGGAACATTTCTCACAGCATCAAGTGTTCTAACAATCACATCAAACATCTTAATTCTGACATTTCTAGTAGCAGCTATCCTACGAGGTGTATTGTTACCCATTACCACAACACCTTTCGTAATTGTTTCATATGTAGAAAAAAAAATCATGATTGTGACACATATGAAAAGTACTAGACGTATTAAGAATTCAATCTTCGTCAAGTTTGGAGTCATCGTAAAAAACAATCAAAAGTTATCCATCATAGTGAATTTTTTTACAATACTAGCTTCACCTAAAGTATCTAGTTGTTTTCCTTTATGATTAGTTGCAACAAATTTTTCTTTATTCTGCAACTGACTCTTTGTTATGTATAATTGCTTCAATTTCAACCATAATGCAGCGACGGTCATCTCATTCAAAACATCCTAAAGAATATTATTTGAAAGATAAAGATAAATCTGTGATAGGGCATTTTGATCCCTACTTCGTTTCTCCTCTAGTGTCCAAGTTATGAGCATCTTGTTAAAACTCAACAACGCATCATCCAAATCTATCTGAGTGATCATTGCTGCCATCTTTACTTTCCACAATGAAAATCTTATGCTGGGATTCAAAAGATAAATATCATATTTCATGGTTGTCATCTCGAAATATCCAACTAAGCTCTTGACTTGATATGACGTCGCTCAGATACCAGTTTGTTGTAAATATTGAGGATAAATATATGGCATAATATGAAATAAATATAACAAACACACAACAATAAAAGACAATTTCTAGAGGAAATAAGAATTTACTAAAATATAGAGAAATAATAAAATATAGTGTTTTAAATATTTTCTAACTTG
Source organism: Fraxinus cuspidata (assembly GCA_903798385.1). Lineage (NCBI taxonomy): Eukaryota > Viridiplantae > Streptophyta > Magnoliopsida > Lamiales > Oleaceae > Fraxinus > Fraxinus cuspidata. The sequence goes on from CAIGRP010110899.1 coordinate 14,135, forward strand.
TCTAAATCACAATGAAGAGAGTTAACTATATTTAGGGAATGTTTCAAACTTAATAAATAGAGTTATAGATGGAACATAATGCTGAAAACGCGTTAAAACACACAAAACGGGCATAGGTCGAACGAACCGTTGTTTGAATGGTAAATGGGCACCGGCAGGCGGCGCCAAGCAAGTGCCAACACTCCTGTTTTGAGCTCTCGAGCGGGAGACGAGTGCTTAGTGAGCGAGAATGAGCTAAAAATTCCTCCCTGGTCCATATCTTGACATCTTCAAATCCAACACAAATTTCGAACTTTCAAATTGAATTTTAATTGGGATTGTCAAATGGACTTTGAATATGATTTCCAAATAGCATTCGAAGTGAATTTCGGGTCCCATCCTAATTTTAAAAAAATAAATTTCTAAGTTGAATATTAAACTAATTCACACAGGAGTCTATTTTACACTTTAAAAATAGCCATTCTGCTTCCCACATTTTCCAGCACTAGAAACACAAGATATCCATTTATTTGGTTTTTTCATCATTCCATTGTTCTATTTCATTATCCTTTATAACTTAAAGGAAAATGTCATGGTTGCCATCACATCTGATATGGAGATTAATTCTATAATCCCTGTAGCTAAGATGTTAAGGCCATTGTTCTCGATGCTGACAACCTTATTCTTAAGAGCATGCCACGGTCTAACATTAGTCTCGACCCTAGACGGAAATGGAGGAGTAGGGGCAGTCAAGCTTATCATTTTTGGCAAAGGCAACCAATTTAAGAGCATCAAGCACCGTGCTTATGGTCATAACAAAGAAAACTTTACCCATAATTACAGAATTGTGGAAGGGGATGCTTTGATGGGAGTTCTCAAGTCGATCTCCCACAACATGGACGGATGCATCTGTTAGAACAAGAGTACTTACAACACCAATGGAGAGGTCAAGATTAGTGAGGACAAAGTCAAGGAAGGGAAAGCGAAGGCCATGGCAATGTTCAAGGCTATGCTGCCTACTTCCAAGTCAATAGCTAAATATGATCTGATGGACAAATTTATTAGTACTATTCATTGAGTATTTATGGCTCTCTATAATTCTGTATAGAGCCCCAAAAACTTGTTCATGTGAAATCTACAAGTATACGGAATCGTTGACAAGTAATAGATGTGATTGACAAGTAATAGATGTGATGCGTAGAGTTATGTCCCTTGAAAAAATAAATTTCTATTCAAGTTTACTAGTTTTATATTGAATTCGAATTATGCAACACCAATAGAGATGATTATGTATTATTCTAAATTAAATCTAAGAAATATGAAAAAATATTGTTTTGTATCAATTTATGGATGAATGTGTTGGATTTAGAATTCTTCTATTCTTATATATTTTAATTCTTGATTTGTAATTTAGTCTTATTCATATATTTTTGATAATCATAAAGCTGATGTTTTTAATTTTCCTTTCCAAGATAAATTAGTTGTATTCTAATCATGACCCTATTATATTCCTAGTATGGATTCAAATTATTAGAATGTAATTTTCAGATTATCTATATGATTGCATATATGATAAATATTATTCCTAACATATATTGCATATGTTAAGTTTGCCACGTTCTAAATATATTACAAGTCTTCCACGTTACAATAAGCAACTAGTTATTTAATTGGTGATCAAACAATTAAATAATACAATGAGAATGCAAAATTAATCAAGAAAATAATAATTACTAAACTACTAGTATTGAATTAAGTAATATGGTTCATCTTCATCCAATACAAAAGAATCTAGTTTGACATGTTTTTAATGATAAAACAACAAGAATAATGGAAAAGCATCACATGGGGTTGATAAATACAAGGAAGAGATGTCACGGTCTAATTATTGTTCTTGTGTTTATTCACATTCTAGATGTATCTTGATTTAATCTACGTGCTAGATTTGTTCTTCTCTCCAATAGATGTTTTTATGATATGAATGTGATTTGAGAGGTGAGAGCGATATCTTTTAATGGCTTCCAGTGACATATATTATATAAGGTGAAACTAGGTCAAGAAGCACGTCCAAATTGGATTCCAAAAGAGTGTTGACCTATGGTCAAATCGTATGTTTTGATTATAAAAAACAATTTATGTTTATCTCTAATTCAATCCTTAATTTGGTTACATGTNTTGTTCTTCTCTCCAATAGATGTTTTTATGATATGAATGTGATTTGAGAGGTGAGAGCGATATCTTTTAATGGCTTCCAGTGACATATATTATATAAGGTGAAACTAGGTCAAGAAGCACGTCCAAATTGGATTCCAAAAGAGTGTTGACCTATGGTCAAATCGTATGTTTTGATTATAAAAAACAATTTATGTTTATCTGTAATTCAATCCTTAATTTGGTTACATGTTGGCAAATTGAGTCAAAGCCATTGAACGAGAAGTTGCATATCAAGAAAGCTCAAATG